>OMLB01000307.1:11333-24058 GCA_900302555.1 Myripristis jacobus
TATGAAAAGTAAAATCTTTGATACTCATACATCATTGCATGATGTATGAGTGTGTCTTTATTTGTGTTTGCATGTGTGTTTGTGTGTGTATATATTTGTGTGTATGTGTGTGAAAATATTTTTGAGACTGCATGGGTCGGTACGGATGATAGGACATTCCCTTTTCATGGTCTAAAAATGATGAACAGATCAAATATTATCAAATGCAAGACAAACTCACTCAGATAGATACAATGTGTGTCAGAAATGTGTCCTAACAAGTCTTCACTGTAATGGATTATGGTTATCGATATATATATAGATATATAGATATATAGATATATAGATAGATAGATAGATAGATAGATATATAAATAAAGGCACTGCTGTGTTGTTATTGTGTTTCTCTTGTGTTTCTCTTCATCAAATGAGCATGACTGTCCTCACAGAGCTGCCGAGGTCAGTACTGAGACTCAGCTGCACACACACTGCTGTGGGTAGAGAGACTTCGCTGGGAAATGTTAAGTACTCTTTTAATCTAATCTGGCTCATATTGAAGCTATAAAATGTAACTTTTACACATCAATTGTTTCTTGCATTCTACATTCATGCCAAACAAGTTCACGCACCGATGACTAAGCCTTTCATCCACTGCTAAAACTCCCTGCATTTTGCCTTCCTGTACACAGTGCGAAGCTGGTGTCTGTCCCATGCCTGTGCACACTTCAGTGAAGTGCTTCCACTGAACTGTACAATTAAAATCATAGCACGGCTAACTAGCTTGTCTGGAGCCTCCAGACCAGATTCTGCCCTGATTTTTCTTTACACTTTAACCCTCTGATGCATGAATTATGAAAGCCTGAGTCCAGATTTTTTTCTTATGTGTTTTTACACTTCTTAGGGCATGAATATTTCTGAGTCTCCATACTTCTTTCAGGATGCAGGACTGGTGTTACCATGTCATTCTACTAGTATTAATATGTTATCAGCAACAAGAACTGACAGTCTCTGCATAAACCTCAATGCAGGGGAGCAGCAGAGAGCACTCTAACAGCTGATATGCAATTCTGCCATAGAAACCATTGCATTTAGGAGAAAATGACTTTTAAACTGTCTTTTTAGCCGTCCTCTGTAGTGACCGCTATGCGCCAGAGGGTTAAGACTGATAGATTCTCTGAAGTGACTCAGAGGTGAATTTTTAAGCTGGATTTTATTAACTGACACAAAAGGGAGACAAATTACACAGAACTGGAAAGTTCCACACTGCAGGTTTAACAAATAACCTATAACTCTACAAAAAGATGAGGGAATATTAAAAAAGGAGAAGAAAATGATTTAACTTCACACGTATTTGGCCAAGCAGGCTGATTAATTGTAATTTCTTATTAGCTGGTGGTTTGGCAAGAGGCACAGGGTGATCGGGGCAGGTTTGAGGTAAAATAAAACAAGACCCAGAAGGAAAGCCATGACACAGAAACAGCTCACGTTTGCCTGCGTGCGTAAGTGTGCATGTGTGTCTTTATGTCTGAGGGCTGTTGAGGGATTATGGAGAGGCCCACGCTGGGAGAACATGGGAGCTCAGTGTAGCAGGCTGACCTCTGACCCCTGAATACACACACCAGGGGTCCTGACCCCGCCTTGAGCGCCCAGGGAGCAGTTGCTGTGTGGTGCTTTTTACTCCCAGGACAGGCGGGGGGCGGGGCGTCCATACATGTGACCACACCACTTGCTCCAGATGTCAGAGGATGACTGACTGTGGTTCTCTCATGTCACACCGACAGATCTGTCAAAATGGAAAATTTGAACCGTGCCTGCAGTGTGGATTGTATATCTATAAGGAGAGAGATAGTGTGGGAATGTATAACTTAATATGTAATGCAAAATACTGAAACTGTGAAATAAAGGCTGCCAAGAATATGAGCATCATGGGGGGCTCATATGAAAATATTCAAGGGAATATTCTATATTTGACTCTCTCACAGCTGTTGGGGTAATTAAGTGTGGTGAGTTTGACCCTCACAGTATCTCTTCCCCTTGAAGCTCCAGTCTAAGCAAAGCGTCTTATAGCTATATTTTTTTGGGGATTACCAAAACCAGGTGGTCTGTTCCCACTGACCTTTGAGGTTTCTCAAATGCAAACTTTGGAAAGCTTCATGAAAGAAAATATGTGGCCGCAGCCCTGCGGAGTTGTGTTTATTCACTGGAATCAAGAGTATCATTGCCCAGACTCACAACCGTCTGCCCACGAACATCACAGACCATCGCGTCACAAAACTTCCTTTGGTTCTTTTTCTCACAAACTCTCCGTCTAAACAAATCCCTCTCATCACAGAGACATTTTTTCCATGCAGATCTTAGGAACAAGTCGTAACTCGCTGTCAAATTTGTGCCGGTTGAGATGATAGTGGTGGAAGATAGAAGACTGGTATCTCAGCTGCGACTCTGATAGGAGGGAGGAAACAGGAAGTGAGCGGGGTCCAGCAGAGCTCTGATAGGTCCACATCACTGCAGGTGGCCCATATCAGGGCACCTTATCTCTCTCCCTCCACCCCTTAGTTGTGTCTGTGAGCCAGGCAGGCAGGGAGCTGGGAGGACAAGGCTTCACTGCCGTTTCTCTCCCCCTCACCCAGCAGACCTCAGTCATAACACGGCTGCCCCCTCTCACACGGCCTTCGCACCGACAGCTCGCTCGCCACCGTGCACGATCACTCCAGCCAGGCCTCTGACTCCTGACAATCAGTCAGAATGACACACGCCGAGCTTTAAAACAAAACATCTGCATTCCTTCCATCCTCAGGCCCCATCTGAGCTCTGACAGCAGCTCGGGGGGGGTAACACTACACTGGAGACAAACCGCTGCTGTCAGGCCCAATAGAAAATAATCTAGGAAATTTCAGCCATAAGTTCCACAGGCATTTGGCAGGGCACAGTGATGATGCCTTGATGGTGAGGTCAAACTGAGCTGGATGCACCCCAACACCGTGTGCTTTAAGTGCACCATGGAGGAGCGTGTTCACCTGAGAAAGCTGGGAAGAGGTGCCATCGCAGTTCATTTGCAGTCACACCCCAAATTAGCTGAAACAGGCACGCAAGCAAAGCGGTGTGTACATTAGTAAGAACATGCAGTTTTCTTGTCTGAACTCACTCAAGCTCTTGAAGCGTGTTGCAAACAAAAGCCATCACTTCTTTGGAGGCCAGGAGAGGCTTCAGTAGTGTAAGAGCGCCCTCTATTGAAAATGTCCAGGAATTCTCTAAACTTTCTTTAACGAGTTTAATCCAACAGTATCCAGGAGGAGAGGAGACTAGACAATGCTTGAAAAAAATTGTTAATTAGGAAACTCACATTGCATCCATTATTGGCTGATTGTCACCTTGAACACAAGCTTCTGGCTGGTCCATTGAGATGATTTGATCCCCCCCAAACCTGTGTTGTATAATTTTGTCCCAAATCAACACTGTTCTCGTGATGATACTGAATGAAAGAAGGGAATCGTGAGTAAAATAAACCAGAAGTAGGCACATGAATGTATTCATGAGCTCAATTTAAGTTCTTAGTGTTATCATTTGTTATTGGCGACATTTTCCTGACATTGCAGATCTGCTCTAAAGGCTCCATCTGTAAACTTGTTCTTGGGTTTTAGTCTGAGCTACATGCCAACTGTGTAGAAACCAAAGCAAACAATACAAGTGACAGAAGACATGGGATATGTATGATAAAGAAAAAAATATTTTTAATATATTGAGAGAATGAAAATGTGAGAGAGAGAGAGAGAGAGAGAGAGAGAGAGAGAGATGTATAATGTATAGATACACTGTTAATGAAGTATTTCCTGTAACTGAAATATCACAATAATCTTATCGTTCTACATCCATAGATACTTTTTTTTTTAAATTTTATTTATCCTTTATTTAACCAGATAAAACTCATTGAGATAAAATGCAATCTCTTTTTCAAGAGTGGCCTGGCCAAGAGGGCAGCACATTAAACAATCAATCAATCAATCAGTCAATCAATCAACACATGACCAAACAAGTTCCATGACATGAAAAAACAAAACAAACAAAAAACAATTACAAGGCTTCGAGGTAGTAGGCAGCAAATGAGTTCAAGGACAGGAGCATTTCCCACAAAGTTCACACTCCAGACTCCACATTCTTTTGATATTTTATCACAGTATAATAATGACAGAGGTCTAATATTCTCATAGGTTTTTCTGGTGTATTTGGATGTTTTTCCTCAAAAATGTTGCCGTTTTCCAAAGGAATGGCTTTCTGAGTCCATGTACGTGCTGTGAATAGGTTTTCTTCCGGGAAAAAATGGACATGTTTACCAGCTGCAAACTTGAGAGGGCTGCTTCCAAAATTTTAGCAATTTCAGATGCCTGATTACGTGCCCAAAGAAATTAATTTCGCAACACAGTACATCAGCCCTCTCCAACTCAGTAATGCAATCTGTTTACTTTCAGTCATTGTCAAATTACTTCACCTCAAGAGCCAAATCTAAAACAGATAGATAGAGAAACAGAGAAGAGAAGAGAAGACAAGACAAGACAAGACAAGAGAAGAGAAGACAAGAGAAGAGAAGAGAAGAGAAGAGAAGAGAAGAGAAGGGAGACTCCTTGTATTAACTGCTGAGCAGAACTAGTGTTTTGTACTTCCAGCTGGTATTAACTTGCTTTGCCTTATTTCCCAAAATTACGTAATTCCCTGATGTCTCAGAATTCTCTGCATATCATTCAACAATGTGTGTATTGTTTACATCTCATATGATCTTTTCATTCCAACATTAATATAATGTTTGTATATGATCATTTCTACGGCTTTGGTAAAATGTGACACAGACAGTCACACCGGAAAAGCAACTAAAACCTGAAACTGAGACAGAGATGTACATCCAGTGTGTGTGTGGGTTGTGTGTGTATGATGAGATAATACAGAAGAATGATAAGAGAGATGGGGAAGAAAGGATGATAACCATAAACATCATGAGGTCAAAGGTCATGACAACCCATGAAATCAGTAATGTAGACTCTGTGTCTAACCTGTTGAACCTGAATGTCCTGTGATACAGTTCTTTTTTTCTTTTTCTTTTTCTTTTTCTTTTTCTTTTTACATTAAATTGATTGCAGGGAGATGATTTTTTTCTTTGAAACCCCAGAATCTGCAGTCAATGTGCATATGCTTCTCTTATGCACATTTACTTTATGTTGTTCCCAATCTGCGAGTAGTATTTTACTTTTAAGCCACAAGATGGCGCCATAGGACATTTAGTCCGGCTGCAGCGCTCCCGGGCTGTTTCAAACCCCCAGTGATCTGCCAGCGGATACAGATGTATCATTCAACAAAAATGAGCCCAGGATGATGACTGAGGTAGGAAATGAGACGCTACAAATGATGCCATTAGGCGTTAGAACACAGGGAGCAGGTCGCATCGCATCACTTTGGCTGAAATGGGGTCAATTGTCAGCTAATAAATCAAATATATTGCTTTGCCAGTGCAGCCAGTGAAATTTACACATGTATCCTCCCCAAACACAATCAAAGCTCTCTCTCTCTCTCTCTCTCCCTTCACACACGCAGCATGCAGCATAACCGATAAGGAGAGAGAGAGAGAGAGAGAGAGAGAGAGAGAGAGAGAGAGAGAGAGAATGCGCTTGGCTCGGCATCCCTCCGTTGTCTGACTTTGATTCATGCAGTTATGATTCATGATACCTTAAATTACACGTTACATTACTGTCCGGTGTACTGCCAAGATTTTAAGGGAATCAAGATGAGGGGGCATTATGTGAAAATGACCGAAAACAACCTCAGGTCTTTCAAGTTGTTTCAACCTTTTCTCCCAATGAAAAACACATTCGGGCTTTATCGCTCTCAAAATCATGCGGACGGTTTTCACGGGAAACGAGATAAGAAAATATTACAACTGAAGTAGCCATGTGCAACTGCTCCGTCTGACTGGAACGCATCTCTGTTCATTCACCCAGAGGATAAAAGTAGTCCCAGCCGTCCAGGGAGATTCCTGGGGCCTATTTAGCTCCAGCAGTTTTATTTTTTTTACCCATAAAGTCAAGTCCAGTTGTCACTGTTCGCTTTCATACGTATTCATCTGCAACAGGGTACAGTAAAAATGAGATCACAAAACGCCTTTTGTTTGACAGATTTGTTATCTGTCAAATCTGTCAAATCTGTATGCTCTTCATCAGTGAAACGTGGAAACGTTTCACTGATGAAGAGCATACATTTTCTCGCACCAAAAACGTTCGCACACCTGCAAATGGTGCATAATAATGCATTTTCAGCCCTTGAGCACGCATCGCAATACCTAACATGGGCTAAGAGAGGCCAAATTTGATCTTGCCGTTTTTATGCCATTGTCACAGATTTCCCAAAAATGCCAGGAATTTATTAGGATGCAACATCTCAAAAAAAAAAAAAAAAAAAAAAATCACATGCGTGCACCACTGAGCGCCAGTTGTGCTGCGCCTGTGTGACCTCCAATCTAATAATTTATCACCTTTACCAAATGAAAATATCTAGTGGACCATCAGCTTTGCTCCACTTGCCCACAGACATTTTCTAGACATGCGGGCTGTGAAGTTCTGGTGTTAAACAATATTCGACGCAGGGACTTTGTCGTACCTTGGGGTTTTTAGTGATTTGACGCCCCTGCGGGTTATTGAAACCACACAAGGCGTTGAGCCTGTTTCCAATCTGAGGACATGCGTGATGAATTTGGGAAATCATCTGCAGCTTTTGTTGGTACCGTATAGCCCACCCAGTCCGGACCCGGTCCCTCTCTGCCCCGAGGTATCGATACAATTAGAGGCAGGAAATGTGGGAATCCCCAACAAAGGACTCCATCATTAAACACAAACAACCAGGGGCCTCCAACAATACCGAGAGCGCCCTCCACTCCTCAGTTCTCTTTTATGTCTAGGCAAGTGAAAATCTATTACTTTCATCCCAATATTACCATCTTGCTCTCAGTTGCCCATTATTAAAGAAGATAATCTGGCGGGGTTATGGTGCGTTTTGATAGTCTCGCGTTCAAATGGAGAGCAGAGAGCGCACTGACCACAAGACCCAGGTTATATTGCAGATCAAATATTTTTTCTTTTCCATTTCACACATGGCGATGTTTATTGATATTCCTTTACTCTTGAGTCATGCTTTCGAAACGAAAGGCTGGATTTTTGTAAGGTTAATAATACATGGGCACAGCTGACGCCTTATCGGTTTATTCAAAGAAGCCTGACTGGTAGAAATTATTATTTTGGCTGCACCGCAAAATCAGCCACTCCAGCGCAAACCCCTGTTGTAAGTCTACTGTAAACATTTAATTGTGCATTAAGTGTGTCCGTCAAGTGCGAGCCTCCGAGGAAGATTAAGCTTTAAGCCCCTGCCTCTCGCACAGAGGTGTTTAGGGACCCCCTCTCTCTCTCTTTAAGTCGAGGATACAGATGTGATGGAAGCAAAGCGTCCGTCAGTTTCTTCGGGAATTCAATTTGTATTTCTTGTCCTTTTTTATCTGTGCACTACAATATTTAGAAGGTAGTCTCTCTCTGTTACTCTAAATTAGACCTCTCTTCATTTCTGGATTTTGATATTCATATTTCAAAGATGTTGTTGTTGTTGTTGTTGTTGTTGTCGTTGTTGTTGTTGTTTACTCTCCTGTGACTGAGACGTTTGTCAAAATTGCCCTTCATGTTTGGATCCGGAATTCGATTTACATTCCATTTTTTTAATAAGATCAAAATGCTTTGACATAAGCAAAAGCCATACAAATGATTTACTTGTAAAAAAAACAAAAAACAAAAACAAATTAACAAACATAGGAAACAAAGAAAAATAAATCAAACTTAGACTTGGACTTCACTAATAAGGTTTTTTTTTTATTTCGAATGTTAGACATAGCTTTTGTGCGAGTTATCTATTACAAGCATCTGCGCAAAAGTCATAAAATATCGACTGCCGTTAAATTTAACATTTAATTTATTCAAATAATATTGTGACTTTTTTTTATCAAATTGTTGTGACACTGAAATTAACATTTTGATGACCACGGTCTTTTGTTTGTGTGAAGACTGTATTTTCTTCTCTCTCTTTCTCTCTCTCTCTCGCTCTCTCTCTCTGTCTCTCTCTCTCTCTTTTTTTTCTTTCTTTTGAATGGCCACGGTGTTGAGTGTGGATTAATGGGATGATGATGAGAGTGAACTGGTGGCTGGTATAGGCCTTCATGGTACCCTTTGCATCGTTTCCATTGGTCAGAATCTCTTTCCTCATGCCTCACCATGACATCACATCCACCCGACCCACAGGAAAGCAACAAAGATTACAGATGATGCTGGACATCTCGGAGGACGCACACTGTAGCCTTTACGCACACGAGTAGTCAACTCGCCGTCCACTTTATTGTTCTTTTAAGTAGAAAAATTAGGAAATCCGCACGGATGCCTTGTGGTTTGGAGTGGCTGTTTTCTCGTCTTGAAAAGTAGGAGGAGGGTTTGTGCTCAAACTTTTGCCTTCACTTTTTTGTGAATGAAGATGAGTCGTGCGTAAAAAAAAAAAAAAAAAACTCTTCCTCGTTTTAAAGAAAGGAGCTGTCTCTGTCCCACCTGTTGCCAGGTGGTTTCGGCTTTACCCGCGGACATCTACTATGACATTAGACTTGGACCTCATGGAGGATATTGTTATCGACGTGGTAGGCGAAGGACTCAAAGATAGTGGAGAGCAGCACCTCTTACCTCTGGATGAGGCGCGGGGCGAGCAGGAGGGCGACTCGGAGGCTTTGACTGTGTCCTCCAGCAGCCAAAGTAAGGACCGGGACACCTACAGCCCATCGCCTGCGTGTCCCCCTGCAAAAACCAAAAGCCCGACGTCGGTGAAGCCTCCATACTCCTACATCGCTCTGATAACGATGGCCATATTGCAGAGTCCAAAGAAACGGCTCACCCTCAGCGAGATATGTGACTTTATCAGCCACCGCTTCGTTTATTACCGTGAGAAATTCCCCGCCTGGCAGAACTCCATCAGACACAACCTGTCGCTCAATGACTGCTTTGTAAAGATGCCCAGAGAGCCTGGAAACCCCGGGAAGGGCAACTACTGGACGCTGGACCCCAACTCCTCGGACATGTTTGAGAATGGGAGTTTTCTGCGTCGGAGGAAGAGGTTCAAGCGGCAGCATTTTCGCTTCGGTGCGCTCAAGGAGCAGCACCTGGAGCCCAGCGCACTGCACGGCTTCCCGCACGGTGCCTACGGGCTCGGCACGGCGGGTCTGCAGCTCCCCAGTCTGGAGATTTACCCCTACATCCACCACCATGCGCCCACGCCGTGCGCCTCCGCCACCATCCCACCTGTCAACAGCATCCTACCGGCTCTGTCCAGCTTCTTCTCCCGGAGCGCCCTCGCAGCCAAGGCTTTCCTCCAGTCTCAGCCCGGTATTGAACCCTTCTCTCCGGCTCAATGTACTGCTTTTTCCTCTCCTCTGACCTCCGGCGCAGCCTACGCGTCCCCTGCGCTTTTCCACCCTGCGGCGTCTCCGCACCTCCTCAGTTTACATCAAGAATATCAGAAATTACAGACTCAGCGTGGCACCTCTGACCTGAGCAAACACATAATGAATGCTAATGAATAATCAGTTAGAGCGGACTTGTCATTTATATCTCAGGTAACAGGGACTATTAAAGTATAAGCACACGATTTCGCCAGTGTTGGAAATTGGACGGATTTTGCTTTTTAAAAAATGTTGTAGATATGTTTAAAACCATCCTTCCCTCCCTACCTTTATGACAAAAATTTTCTTTTACCAGGCGCCTTTTTTATTTGATCATGAATTATCAATTTTTGTCTAAATATTTAATTGACGAGTTTCCTATAACTTTTTCTGGAAAGAAATAAAATTGACTATTTAAATGTTGCGTTCAGTTGTATTTTTTATAGACCCATGTGATGTCATTCAGCACTTTATTCAGGTGGTTTATAATAAATTCAGAAAGGCTTAACGATAATCGGTTTAAATCTTAATCCTCAGGCATTCCGAATTTTTATTTACCATGTGCTAAATTATAGTTTATTTCCTTGTCAACATATAATAACTTTGCCTTGGCAGTGTGTGTTTTACGGATCTGCATTTATTAAATTCATAATAATACCAACAGATTTTATTTCCTCTGAGCGTTTCAAAAGAGCTACAGTGTTTTAGACTTTTAAAGATAATAAATTGAAGCAGAAGTCATGAGAAGCTGTGGATTTTTAGAGAGGTTACAAAAATTTAAACTGAGCAACTGGCAGTAAGTCTCAGGCCTAGAGTGCATTACAATAAATGAGGAGATGCTTCAGGCTGACAACCAGCGGTGTATTATTTTTTGACAAAGATTTGCACTGTAAGCCATGACTGGGATGTTCTGTGAAGTAGAGGGAAATAAACGGCGGCGATAGAACAAGTATTAGTTGAAAGGTTGACAAGATTTAACCTGTAAGGTAGATTGCTCTCGACGTTAATACCGACCCAGGAGACGTCAGTGCATCAGGGTCAAAATCTCCTTGGATGCTCCATAGACTTTTCCATAGACTAGCAGCGGCTATTAATTATTGGAGTTATAAGAAGAGCCAGGGATTAAAGACGGCCACGTGTTCAAAACCTTCACATTCAGGCCTAGAATCTGAAAAGAACTGATGGCTTAATTGTCAGTGAAAGCGGATGAATACAAAAGGCCACAGGGGCTCTGACACGCTTAATAACAGCAGGTGTGTGTGTGTGTGTGTGTGTGTGCGTGCGTGTCTGCGCGTGCTGTTCACGGCCTGTCACAGGAGTTACATCACTTCTATAGATCAAATTATAGATGCCTATAATTGCCTTGTTTTGCCGGCAGGGCCACACACAGCTCGAGGCGCAGCAAAGCAGAATGGGGGGAAAAAAATCTGTACAACACATTTTCATGTCAAAGTTTTCATCTGTTCATGTCGGATTATGAGCTAGTCATAAAGCCACTTTTGGGTCTTATACCTCCAAATTTTCCCCACCAAAGACGATTTTTGGGAAAGGTTATCAATGTTGTATTTTATTTAATTTAATTTTTATTTCATTTTAGTTTTTCCGCACTGAACTTAGAAACCTGCACTACATACTTGCCGGTTGACTATCCTTTCAATTATCCTTTCAGTGTGTATCCGCCGGTCTATTATTCAGAGAGGTATAAATGAACTTATGAACTGTAAATTATGAGTAGCCTATGAAATTCATTGGATTATTTAAAGAAACAAAAAAGGTTCAGGCCACTTAAAAATCAGTGGTTACCTCCATGTGAAAAGATAATAACACAAACAGAAATCAATTAATTTCTATGGGAGAAATCACCTAAATTAGGCATACCATATATCTCTTTATATTTTTTACGTTTTTCTCCATAACTTGTGAAAAATGACTGAAGTGACGCTGAAAATACTGAAGTGCTCACACGCACACTCATGCAGTGACAGCACAGGGGAATCAAACCACTGCAACATTTTCTTTCTTTTTCCACTTTTTATTTCATTTCTTTGTTTCTTTGTTTATTTATTTGGTGAGTGAGTCTTTCTGAGTGCTGCTGTGCCAGCTCTCTGGTTCATACATCAGTGCAGCTCAGTGTGATACAAATCATAATATATAACCTACTCACAGAAAAGTAAGCATGGTAATATTCTAAGCAGACATATTTTAATCTGAGATATAAATAGGCCTGTAAGTGTAAACATTATAGATATTGATTGATGACTCCTGAATCTATACCAGTTTACAATATTCAGTCTGTTCCATTCATTTCTGTTACTCTGCTTATTTAGGTTATCAGATTTATTTTTCCTTTCTTTTTCACTTACTTCGATGCAGCCCTGTTTTACAGCGAAAATGACAGTAGCAAAATAATTCTAGGTTTCAGAGCATGGAAGTATTTATTTAATTCTATTCTAAGTCAGGTTTAGATGGATTACTGTGCTAAAGCTTTTGGACGGGGCTGATGGATCATACCACACGCTCAACTATATAGTCCTCAGCAGAGTTTGGCACCCAGTGAGGGACTGAAACAAATAAAAAGATTGTTACCTGATGGCGAGCTGCTAAGTTGCCCACTTGTGAAAGAAGAGCACAAATGCATGCATGCTCATTCTCTGTGCGTTTTGAGCTCTCTTTGCTTGGAAAATATGGAGACTCACTTAACTTTGTTGCTTGCTGCATTCAGTCCCTTTTTTTGGAGGTTGGCTTTATTTCATAACCTCCCTAATGCCTAATATTGGTCTTACTAATCTTAAACAGTGTGGTGAGAAGTGCGGTTAAGCTGATCCACCATAAGATTCATATCATAAACCACAGTGCGTCTATCTGATTGGAAAACTGGAAATACCACTGATATTTTTTCCACTTAGATTTCATCTACTTATGCTTGTAGAAATTTAGATGATCAGCTCTAAAATTGAGCTGTAGGAGAGAGACTGAGCATTGCTGAGATCATGAAAAGCAGGCGCATATTTGATCTTTACAGAAAGTCTTTCATGTGATGTATTAAAGGCAAAAACAACAACAACAACAAAAATCTCCTGTTTAAATCTTACCGAGGCTGGGGGCACACTAATGAAGATTTGCAGAATCACACAAACGCACACACACACACACACACACACACACACACAATCACAGCAATCTTTAACAATCTAGAAACCAGAGAGAAAATTCATGTTGGCGACAAAAAGACAAAACAGAAGTATCCAAA
>OMLB01000308.1:9164-19725 GCA_900302555.1 Myripristis jacobus
ATACACACACACACACACACACACACACACCAAATAAAGCAGGTGCCCTCACCTCAAACTCTTCATCCATGGGCAGTTTTTCAAACTAGCTCCCAAGCTCTGTGCTCCAACGTCTGTCAGCTTGTTAAACTTCACACTGCGGAGCAAAATAAAAATAAAAGATTACACTTTATAGAACAGGATGACAGATGCAGAGCTCTACTTCCTTGACTGCATATGGTGGATGGCAAAACTTTGTGCTGGTGATGTGGCACTTTTATTGGGTGCACTGAGGGTTTCCTTTTTGCCTGTGTTCATAGTATTTTCATTTCTAAGGAACTTCAGGAACTTGACTGCCAGGGAATGGGTAGAGAAACGCAGTGGGAGCTGTGTCAGTACCACAGTGGAGAGCTATTCTGGTGTCAAGCATTTCCACAATTTGTACTCACACTGCCCTCCTTCTCAGACCAGGTGCAATGATATTTACCATGTAATGCATGCACGAACACATCCTGTTCAAAAGCTTTTCAGGCGTGCAGTACTTGTTTATTCAAAGTACTTGTCAATATATTGTGGAGATGGGGTTGGGCAATATGTCAAAATCTTCCTGGAGGCCACAATCAAATGATCAGTCAGAAACTGCCAACATATTTGTGCTTGTACCATGACACCGCAGCAAAGGTGAGGCATTATGGGGTTCCCATGAATTGACCTAACATGTCTCACCTGTAAAACAAAGTATCTTAAATAGTGACATCATCCTGCACTAGTGTGTGTAAATTAAAAGTTCAACTACTAAAACCCCCACAAATCTTTAAACATCCTCTGTCATTCACCTATCCCTCCAAATAAACTTGTGTTTCTCTCCCAAACTGATATCCTATTGGGTTAGATTTTGTCTGTCCTACTGGTTGATACTTGTGAGTGTCCCACCCAAACATCCTCTTTCAACAGGAAATACATCAAATCAAGAAAGTAAGAGCCCATTTTATGGCATGTTTAAACCACCATAATAAGACATTTAAATCAGAATAAAAACTATGCACTATTAACAGATTAAGATCATCCCTGATATATTCATCCCATCACCCATCCACAGAAGACGTGCCTGTTAGCAAGGCACTAAAAACCTTCCTACTGTCTCATGACAAGCTCCTCTGCAGATCAGATGGCTAGGATGGCCAGATAAAGGCCAACAATTACAGACCGACACAACATTTTCAAATGGGTGACAAGTTAGGAGAAACAGTTAAGGGAAAGTGTTTTAGTAAGGTGTTGGGCCACCACGAGCCACCAGAGCAGCTTCAGTGCTCATAGGCATAGATTCTCCAAGTCTCTGGAACTCCACTGGAGGGATGGAAGACCATTCCTCCAAAAGATACCCCCTCATTTGGTGTTTTGATGATGGTGGTGGAGAGCGCTGTCTAATATATTGCTGTAAAATCTGCCAAAGGCTTTCAGTTGGGTTGGGTTGTGGTGAGTGTGAAGACCATAGCAAATGACTCACATCATTTTCAGCCTCATCAAACTGTTCAGTGAACCCTGCTGCTCTGTGGATGGGAGCATAGTCATCCTGGAGGAGTTTTATCAGAAACCCTTCTACCTAAGTTGACAAATGGACCCAAACCATGCCAGGACAGCATAACAGAGAGGCGTATCTTTTGGATGAAAGGTGCTCCATCCCTTCAGTAGAGTTCCAGGGACTTGCAGAATCTATACAATGTAGCCCTGAAGCTGCTCTGGTGGCTTTTGGTTGCCCAACACTTTACTACTAAGACACATTATGTTGGTTTTTCCACTACTTTGTCACCTGTCTGTATTTCTCCCATATGGAAATTCAATTGGCTCAGCAGCAGCACACACAAGACGTCAAATGTTATGAATGCAAATGTGAAATCTTACTCAAGGTCTTTGAGAGAGGTCATGTAAGGTAGGACAGCAGCAAGGCTCTCTGCTCCACCATCAGAAATGGCATTGCTGTAGAGACTGAAAAACACACAGGAAGCATAAGTGAAACTATGTTGGTGCGTGTATGTGCTATCTATTAACCCATTTGTGGTTTATCTGCCTATGTGGGCTTTTATAGATTGGTGTTTGTATGCATGTGTCTATATGTGTGTACCTTAGACGGTGTAGAGAGGGCAAGGTCTTCAATGCGGATGCTAGTCTCTGGACCCCATGGTCTCCTATACAGTTCTGAGACAGACTGGAAAACAGCAGGAGAGAAGACACACATTTCACACCCATTCATAGAGACTTTTCACTTGAATAGAATTGTGTGGTTAAATAAAGGAAAAATGAAATTCGGTATAATGTCAGTAGGACAACATGAGTAAAGTTGAACTGATTTTAAGTAACATTAAAAACAACAACCGCACAATATGAGCCTTTTCTGGAAAGGTGGATTGACCCAGAGTGACACTTTGTTACTGATCCAAGCTTGTCGATGAATGTTCCAAATGGGTAAAAATTATATTAATAATGCAATATATTTTTATGAAGGCAAGGAATTTTTTTCTAGCATGTATTTATAGGCAAAAGAAAACTGTTCTTATTGCAAAATAAAATATGAACTGCAAGGGACCTTCAAGGAAAGAATTCAGAAAAAAAATCTGTGTTGAAAAATTTAGCATGAGGGATGCTAATGAGGAGATATGATAGAACTATGGCAAAGAATGTATTTATCACACATAATGAATATGTATTACTTACCTTAGTACCTCCAGAGAAGGAAGTGAAACTAAAGCCTCAGCCAGCTGCTCTGCTCCTCTGTCTCCTATCTTATTTTTCTCAAGACTGGACAGAGAGAGACAGACAAAGAGAGAGTGACATAGTGAGTGAGAAAGAGATAGATACACTCTAATACATTACTAGGAACACAAACACTCTATGGAGGTAGTAATGACAGAGAGCTAGATGCACAAAGTGTGTGTACTGACTCTAGGTGCTGTAGGTTGTGTAGGCCTGGCAGAAGCTCCCACAGTTTTGGAAGAGCCAGGGGACCATTCTCCAGTCCCAGCCTGTAGGAAAACAACACATCATCATCATCATCATCATCATCATCAGCATCATCATCATCATCATCATCATCATCAGCATCATCAGCATCAGCATCATCAGCATCATCATCATCATCACAAGCACAGTTTTATTGATGGGTTTGTTCAAGTATCAGAGCTACTCACTCCAGCTCCAATTTGTGTAGCTCTCTGACTGCAGGCACACCCTCTGCAAGGATGGAGTCTGATTGGCTGGAACTACAACAGAACAAAACATACATTTTCCAGTCAAGACAGAGTTAGGATGCATGATGCAAAGCATATCAGTTTGTGTGTTTTGGGTCTTGTTCTAGTTCACAATTTTGCACCCTTCCTATTCATCAAATAATTTGTGTGAGAGAGCAAATAATGTACATATAACAAAAATGTGAGGATAGCCATGTGTATCTGTGTTTGTGTGTGTGCGTGTGTGTGTAACTTTACCTGTGCGAGAGTCTCCTCTGTGTGTGTATGTTGACCAGCTTTGCCAGGTGCTCTATGTGACACACCTGAGTGGCTTTCAAAGGGTTGATCTTGAATTTGGACACCGCCCCTTCAAGAAGCCCCCCTTCCCCACTCTGCCCTAGCTCCTCCCACAGGTTGATGACATCAGCAATGCATGCCCTGGAAGACACCCAAAGGTTCAGTCAAAAAAATGGGCAGCGAAAACAGTGTTGTGCATTTTAATAACCTCTATTAATCATAATTGTACCACTGTCCTCGGGCCAATCCATGGAGTATCATTAGTGCCCCCTTTGAGGCAATTGTGTATGTGTATTATAACTGATACCTGTATGTGTTGATGTTGGAGAGTTCCATCATTGCTCTGAGCCCAGCGATCTGGATCCCAGTGTCCTCCAGTCCCAAACAAAACCTTTTGCCTTCAGATCCAGCCTGTTCTAGAACCTTCCGCACCACAAATGCGTCCGGCGGGCCAAGCGGAACTCCACGGAATGTCAGAACCTCCGGAAGCTTTCTTGCAAGGTGACCGGCCAATCGCATGCCACCACTGTCTCTTCTGCCGTTGCCACATGTGGCACTAGCCTCGTGAACATAATGACACACATCCAGTATCTGGGCTGGGCTCAGGTCGGCATTGCAATGCCCCTCTAGGTGTTGTGTTACTGAGCCCCGCTTGGCAAGAACTGTATCCTTGGAGAGTACATCTGAGCCTAAGTGTCTCTGCAGCTGTGTCCGGCTGGGGAACAGCAGGCCGATGGCGAATCGCTGAGTGAGCTCAAGCTCCTCCCTTTGAGGTCGGCGACGCCCCCTTGGGCCTGACGGGGAGGGCAGGACCTGGGGCAGGAAAGTGCGTTCTGCTACAGTCCTGGAGAGAGAGAAAGTAAGATGAAGAGAGAACCAAAGAGCAAGTGAGAAGTGAGGAAGTGAGTGAGGATGACACAGAGAAAGTGAAAGAGAAAAAGAGGTAGAAGGAGAGACAGAGAGAGTGAAAAAATATATGTTACCTCACAACCCAACAAGGCATATAGAAGATACATCTCCATCATGAGCGTAGTTTTCATTTCCTCATATTTTCATCAGCGGTAACAATGACACAAAATTATTAAGCATTCTTCAAGGACCACATAGAATGGAGCAGGTTTTACACTATATGTTTATTGTTTATCATCAGTTTCCTCATCTGCTCTCTTTTCCTGCACATGCTCAGAAAGACTCTACATAGTTGTAACTGGAGTAAGGTGTTTACATGTCCAAGTATTCTGGTTAATAGTGGCAATACCAGTTATCTCATTCAGGTTTCTCCTAACTGGAATAAGGGCTTAAATGAGTAACTGCAGGTGTTGTCATGAGTCACAACACTACTGGAATATTTTAATCCCCCGGTCAGAAACCAAAATACTGTACACATATAAAAATACTGCACAATGGATTGTGGAACTTAAGTTGTTGTCTGGGGAATGAATAACTCAAACTGTTGTACTTTACCTTGACAGAGACAGGTGGGCCCCTGCCAGGAAACTCTGCAGAAAGGGGTTGGCCCATGACAAGATGTGGTCACCACTGAACTCATCATCTTTGCTGTCCATCCTCTCTCTGTTTCTCTTAAATTCTTCACTTTCTCCCCCATCTCTTTCACCAGTTGTGGCACCCTTCGCCCCTCTCATACGATGAGAGTGGAAGAGTCCTGTCCTGATGCCGACCCCTCTAAGTCTTGCAGGGATTGTTTGTCCTGTGGGAAGGAGGGAGGAGTTGCCTTTCACCCCTTCCCAGGCCAAAGAGCTGAGCTTGGACACCAATTCTCTCTCCTGTGTTCTGTCCACTTCACTCTCTTCATTCTTCTCTCCATCCGTTTCATCCTCCTCTCTCAACTCCTGTTCCTCTGCCCCCTTTGTTGTTTGGGCACGCAAACGAGTGCGTAGCCTTCTTCTGACTTTGGCCTGACTATTTTTACGACACCTTTGTGCGTGAGTGCTGCCTGGCATTTGTGTCTGGGGTTCCTCTTGAGCGTTTGTCTCTTGAGCTTCATCACATGTTTGTGCCCTCCTACACTCACATTCCATTTTAAGCCAAAGCACTTGGCGACAGAGTCCAGTTAATGTCCTTGGTAGGTCATCTGAACCTTTGGACTGTTCTATGACCAAGCACACCAGACGACACAGTCCAGGGTTCCAGCAGAGGCTGAGAAGATAGCTGCTGTTCTTCAGGCGGTCCATTGCTGAGGCCTTGAGGGCAGGATCAGTGAAGTACTGGGACACATAGGTCTCTACATCTGTGGAGGTGAAGCCACAGACCTCCAGAAGCCTGTCCGACCGCCGTAGGAGCTGGCTGGAATTGCCTCTTGGTCGGGTAGAGATCAGAAGAGTGCAGCCTGGAAGGACAACCCTCTGCAGGATAGCAGAGTACAACTGTCTTACTGTGTAGATCTGTTTCTTACTGTCCTTCAGTAGTGATGTTGCCAAGTCTTTTTCCTGAGTCTGGAGTAACACTTCATAGTCCCTCAACTCTTCAAATCCATCAAAGATGATTAGCACGCGCTTTGGTGCTGCAAGTACCTGAGTGAAGACAGAGTTGGGGTCCAGACAGTAAGGGGCTGAGGACGACAGCTCGAGTAGGAGGGTCTGAAGGCTAAAGTTTGGCTCATTTAGAGTGAGAGCTTTGCCATCCAATAAGAAGACAAAGTCAAATTGGGGGAAACAGTCATTGGACCAGTCATGACACAGCTTCTTGATCAAAGTGGTCTTTCCCATGCTGGCATTGCCAAGTAACAAAACAGTGCGTTTTGGTTTGGCTTCGGTTGGACCCTCAAAGATCTGAGAAGAGACAATTCAAAATGTTAGTACCAGTGATACTAATTTTTATGCCCAAATTCAAAAGCTGAGCTGCACTGAATTTCTAAATGTTTTGCTATAACACTTTATGATATCTGTTCAAGATTTTTTATCTTAAAATATAATCATTTGAAATTGTGCCAGTAGAAATTGATAATCAATAATTACATGGTTTGATAATTTCATTTGACTACAACTCATCCAATAAGAGAGAAGCTCTGACCTGACTCCGCCCCAGGGAGCTTGTTTGCCGCTCTGCATCTCCCACAATGGCCAGCTCCTTGTCCAGGGATTTGTTTGTATTCTTAGCACAGCGAAGGATTGATCTCTCGACCAACTGCACTTCCACATAATGAGATGTCAGACTCTGGTCTGTCTCCATTTCCTGACATATTTGCAGCATGTGAGCTTTGGCTTGCTGAATGTAGTCCTTCACGCTCTCTGAAGAAAAAAAAAATAATAATAATAACAAACTGGTTTTCACAGACCATAATCTGCATTTCCAAGAAACTGCAGGTAATATTTACAATAAGATTCAGGTGTGGTAACCATATAAAAGAGATGATAATACGCCATATGGTAACCTACGTGGAAAATCGATGACAGGTGGGGATTGACACTGAGGGTGAGGCGATTCTTTACAAGGGGAGACCTCTGAAACACAACAATTACACAAGTCATGATAAGTCATGCAATGTAGTAATAACCATAGAATAAATAGTGGTTCTTAAGCAAAATACAGATGCTATAAGTAGAAATGCTTTATAAACAGACCTTTTTCACAGCAGCCAGCTGGACATGAATAGCAGTTAAATACTGGTGTTTTCAATGACATCAGTGAAAGTTCTGTTGCATTTAGACCTAACAGAGCCAGGGTCTTGGTGCTGTTCATGGAAAGATTGTGCTACACTTGCTATTTCACGTGAAAATGTCTGTAATGAAAAGGGTCTACTGACTGAGGTGTTTTGGGAATATAAACAGACTTCCGTCTTACATTGTGCTCAGATGGAATCAGGTACACAACAGATGGCAGGTGTCATTATTGTGGATGAAAGTAGGAGGGTAAAATCAGACAAAACCAGCAAATTGTGCAGGCACTACCATCCAATCCAATGTTTAATTTTGTACAACCGCATGTTATGTAGCTCATCAAAAACAGGAAACATTTGTACAATGGGTGTGCAAAGGGAAACCGATAATCAAGGTGCAACAATATGCAAAATTATATAACATGCATCTGAAGGCCTATAGAGATATTAACACAGTATGCAAAGTATGCAAAGGTAGGCTATAGGAATTTTATAGCTATATGAATTACTGGTATTACTATAATAACAATATAATCGTATAAAACAAACACAAACCAATTTTGTAGAATTTATTTTTACCTATGTTTTGCAAACAATACATCACCATAGCAACCCATTGCCCTGCAGTGTCCTGTCGTTTGTTTCACAGTTTGTTGTTCTTCAGTTTATTGACAACTGTCATGTACCACCTCCCTGATTCCAGCTGAACATAGCACTAGATATTGGAGATTGTCCCCAGATCTGACACTCACCCGTATTGGGAGAGAGTGGTGGCGCTGAGGGGGGAGACAGGGCTTTGCTGGCGGTGTCTGATAGAGATCCTGGGGGAGATGAACCCATGACCGCTGGAGCTACTGTACCACCAACTACAAAAACAGGAGAGGAGAGGATTGGGAAGCTGCATTCATGCAAACATATGTTCACAGCCACTGGTGGAGAGAGTGTAGCAAGTTGCACTATGGACACAATGTAGAGCTAATACATACTGAAAATCACATGACATTCACAACAGTGACATTCATGCATATACAGAAAACAGGCTGACAGACAGACACACACACACACACACATGCACGTGCACTTCCCCAGTGTTTGGAAATGTTACTTTTGAGAGTAACTTTTGAGAGAAACTGTTACTTCACTGCAGCTAGCTTTACTAAGTAAAGCTAATTGCTTTACTTAGTCACTCTTTATTAAAAGTAATTTGTTAGAGTACTTTTGAGCTACCCACATTAAAGTGCGCTTTTTAAATATGCATTTTAGTTATGTCATCACTGCCGTTGAGAAAGAAAGCCTTACTGAGTGCACTATAAACTCAGACATTATTATAGGCAAGGAAACTTTGATTTCATTTTATTGGAACAATGAGTTGTGCGACATGTTTTTGATGTCTGTTGACAGCAAAAGCGCTCACAACAGGTTGACCTGAATACATTAGTATGTTTTGCATCGATTTAAGGCTCATTTATGATCAATGCGTATATGGATAAGGATGGAGCCCTCTGAGCTGCCCTCTAGTGTATTTATTGCTTTACATCCATGCCAGCGTAAAGAATGCATAACTGTATGTGGGCAGTGATGGTTACAGGGTTTGACATGAATGTGTAAATTTTTGTACAGAATGAATTTTGTACTGAATTGTACTGAATTACTAAGGCTAAAAGAGCCTTCATTTTCTCATATAAACACACCAGACAAAATACCACAAGGTGCAAGTTGATGCACGGTCCCCACTTCCTGTTCCAGCAGGCCCCAGGCACAACAACAATACAGCAGTGTCACACACAATATTTCCTGTTTGCATGTTGTACGATTTTATAGAGAGGAAGATAATTAAAGCCACATAAAAATAAGTAGACTGAGTTCTGAAATTAATCTCACAATTCTGACTTTATTCTCTGAATTCTGAACTCTGTCAGAACTCTTTTTTTTTGTGTGGGCCTAATCCTCTTCCCTACTTACCAGCAACATTTAAAAAATGCATCACTAGCTAAACCAATGAATCTAACAAGCTAAGTAACTAAAAAGTAATCTGATTACTGTGACTGGTTACTTAATCGCCACCCCCAATACTGCACATGCCAGATCAATGTTTCACTCACCTGGGGAAAGGGGTGGCACTTGGCGTTTGCAGGGTGGTGAGGGAGCAGGCACTGTATGGGAAACATGGACACATGTATGTATAACATATACATTTAATAAGAGAGTGACTATGCACACACACACACACACACACACACACAAACATAAACACATGCTCACCCAATATGTATGTAGGTGTGGTTGGTGTATTGGGCAGTGGAAGTCTGATGAGCGGGTGGGGAGAAAGCCTCAGTGTTGGAACAAGGTGACATCCTGGAGAGTTGTGGACAGTGATGAAATGGATGGAGGGAGGCAGCTGTACGATTTGAGGTGGAGGTGTGGAGGGGGCCTCCTTCCCTGTTGGGTGAAGATCTGCCACTGTGTTACCACCTGGGAAACAAACAGAGACAACAGTCCCTTCACTTTCAGTCAACAAGCTTTACTAACCTTGGGCATATCGAGGAGGTATTCCAACTAAGGAAAACAAACAGATATTTCAGCTTCTCTAGAAATAATGAGGGATTTAGAATCAAATAATATTGTTTGACCAGTAAAGCCTTCAAATAAACGAGGGGAACTGAGGGGCTGAGAACCTCTGAATGATCCTTAGACACACACCAAAGTAGCAAACTTTAACCTTTACGGGGACCTCCAAAGGTGAACAAAGCAAAAACAGAAGAATTTTCAATAAGAGATAAAATAATAAAGAGGAAAGAACCTTGAATAACACTTGATCCCAAAACATTCAGGTGCATTATATCATTTTCCAACCTAATTGCAAACAGTTCTTGCAGCTGCACTGTCAACACCCAACCTCTGTGGCCTGAAAAGGTGTTTATAATGCTAAGTGAGTATCTATGTTCAGACTTCAGTTCTGGGGATGCACAAAGGCTGGTTTGTGAATTTGTGACCTTGTTGTTTGCCATGTATCAGTGGTTGTTTTGCTAAAAAGAGGGAGCCTCCCAAATGACTCTGTCAGTAGTGCTAAACCCATGCATCTCCAAAAAGTAAATAATTTAGGCATTACAAATGCTTACTCTCCCATCAATCTTGAAGGAGAATTTCAGGTTTAAGCAACCACAGGCTAAATAAGATGGATTTAAGCTCTCATTTATTTAGCATGCTTGCAATAGAGCATCTTTGCTTCCTGCAGAACATCTTTCACATGGCTTTCACCCCACTGCAGCAAAACAAGACCGCTACTAATCGGATTTCTAACAGGCTTCATATTCATGTAGAGGAAGCCATGAGGTGGAAGTTCTTGTTTTGGTTTTGTCTGTGACTGCTGATCTGATGACCTCAAAATAATAATAATAAAAAAAAAATAAAATAAAAAATAAAAAAATAAAAACTCTTTGTTCCT
>OMLB01000310.1:0-21713 GCA_900302555.1 Myripristis jacobus
GGACAAAGATTTTCACTGTGAATCTGTTTTCAAATTATTTAGTCCTTATTCCTTGAAAAAAGAACAGTTTAAACCTGGGATGAAACATTTTATCAGCTGTAAAACCAGGTTTTGTGGTTGGAAGCCGCTAAACGGTGGAGCGATCAGTGTCATATGAGGGACTACAGGCGTGGCTTAGCTGATGACGGCAGCAAGAATCTGCAATGAACTGAACTGAAAAACATGTACCAAACATGCAACATGTTAATGAGCCAGCAGTATGCTCACCATGACATTTGTCCAATAGGACTAGTTAACTAATGATAGATGACCCACCAATCACCTGCCATGTAATTCTGTAAACACCTGCTGCTGCCACGCCTTCTCTAAACCCAACAGACTCTCCGACTATTTCATGTTGTGAAAAACAGAAACAAAATTGTTCGAATATGTTGGTGCCAGGCTGAAAATGACTCTCTTTATGTGGCAAAATTTAGCCAATCAAATATAAAGTGGGACTGAAAACACAATAAAAGCACAACTTCCCTTCAGTGACATGTAGAAGTAATGATAGGACTTATTCTTCACTATTGTTAACACAAATTGTGGAAAAAAATGAAGGAGTAGCCACAATTTTTGGCGCTGTGGACATGATGGAGACCAGACACAAAGACTGAGGGTAGCCCCACAAACCAATAGGACTATAGAATTAATAATAACAATAATAATGATAATAATAATAATTGATAAATTAATAATAGATTTCTAGACCCTTATTTTCTTTTACCGCATTTTTTGTTTGGTTTTAGAATTACAGCATGTGGGCTCACATTTACACAATTTATTTTTTAATCGAAAATACCAATAATTGAGCAACAAAATGCAATGAATGCTGTTTTCCTAATTGTTGGAATCATTTTGTTGAACTTCTCCACATGTAAACAAAGATTGCTTATTTTTGCAACATAAAAAACAAAAACAAAATAAAAAACACTCATCACAACATATGATTTCACAACACAGTAACATTAAGCCCAGGTGGTTTAATCACAGCAGGGCCTCCAGACGATCGCTGTAGAACTGACAGTCCTGAGTACAGTGGATTTTGCACAATTCACTTTTCATTACTGTCCAAGATATAGGTCACAACAGCCATACACACTTATACTTTTATTACACACTTGTGTTAATATTTATTAAAATGCTCAAACAGCACACAAATCTAAAATCCTAAGACAGTCGTTACATTTTTAGGATTTTAGGATTTTAGGATTCCGCGATCGTGAAATTTTCCAGTGAATTTTGGGGCATCTGCAGGAGAGCAGACAAATGGCAGAACAGAGCAGAAATGTCAGGTTCTGGAAGTGAAAACTGTAATCCCTAATCCTCACAAGGAATTTAATTATTACCCATAAGTGCAGACGGGAACATTGGTGCAGGAGGGCTCTCCCCCGTTGATCTCCTCTTCCTTCTTTTCCTGTCCCCACCCTCCCAGTCCACCAATGGGGGGCGAAGGTTTTTTATATAAGATATGAGTACTGAATTAATGTTTCACTAGAACAATGATAGGATTGTCACTATAGATTAAAATTGTCTTTATTGATGAGCACGGGGGGAAAAAAACCCTCAAGGGTGTACTGTTGCCTTGCATTGCCTCTGGTACAATGAAGTATTCATTTTAGTAGGTTTATTATTGCAACACATAAAACCATTTTAAATTAGGCTTGAGCTGTGTCTGTAATGAACAAAGACATCTAAATGTATCTGTCTATTTATTTATTTACCAAAAAAAGTCATTTTAGGCCTTTTTTTTTTTTAGTCTGCAGAAATTTGCAGAAATCTGATTTTTGTCTGCTGCAGATTTTAGGATTTTTCCTGCAGAATCCTGGGGGGACTGCTTAATCTAATCTTTGATAGTCTGCTGCTTACACATTAATACTCACTGTCGCCCAGTGACAACAAACTCCTCATTCTCTCCATACTGGCCAACTGGCCCTGTTTCAGTGGAGATTATTACATTTGATGAATCAGTGTTTTTATGAATCTGCAATGCCTTCCACAACTATTTTCTCTCTTGATAAGGAAAACCCCAAATGTGATCTATGCTATGTTCTCTGAAACACTCATTCTAATTCCAAATATATAGATTAGATGCAAATATTGATAGGGAATCTTCTCCTTGAGGGGGCATCCAGATATTTTGTAGAGTCCCAGGGTATTGGTCATTGTAGAGCAGAATAACTATTATCCCCAAGAGAGAGTTTGTCTTCCAGTCAGAAGCCACAGGATAAAGTCATAGAGAGTCAATTGATCATGGATTTTTGCAGATGTGTGAAGAAGTTTACACATCTCAAGCAGGGGAGAGGCTCCTTGATTGGGAGTGTCACTCCTTGCATCTCAAGTGCAGTGAAAAGGAGAATTTGTTGAAACTGGCACAGTAAGAAGCACATAAAAAGCATATTTCACTAATAATTTATGATTCACCAGGACATGCGCTGTAAAGCAAGAGAATAACCTTGTATTAAGAGGTGTGGGAAAAGAGACACTGGGAAAAGAATGGTCTGGAACTGGGCTGCATGTCTGGCTTAGCACACCAACACTCCTCATCTTATATTGTGGAGACATGCGGGACATCTGTGGAGCACAATGATTCAGGCTGGCTGGAGTAAAAGCCGTAAAACTGTCTTCAAATGACAGAAAATTATCCACTTTCTGTAACAAACAACTAAAACAACGTTTTTACATTCAGACAGAAGGATTTTCCTCTCTAACACTGGGTCATTCTATTCTTCTCCACTTTCCTCATTGCCATGTTTTTCCAAAGATGCTGCTGAAAGGATTTCTCACTTTCTTCCCTGCTAGAATCGCCTGCTTCTCCACATCAGCTTTCATTTCAGTCACATGGATGCATGTTGTTCATTCAAAGGTTGTGATTAGCAACGCACTATGAAAGCTAGCTGGAAGCACTTGACAAACCACACTAGGGCTTTCAGGGAAATTCAAAATACAATAAACACCAATGGTGTCAAATTACATGGTTATTAATCATGGAAATATAGTCAATATATTTTCTGATCATTTACAATGTTGATGGCAGCTGTTTGAGGTCCAGCAAGGGAGATGTGATAATAAGCACACAGGTGTGTCCTTGTGATAGCATGGTAGTGAGACATCAGCATGTCAAAATGTTATTTGAATAAAGTTGGCTTCCAAATGTCGTGATGTCTCTGGCTTTGTGTGCTTTTTTTTTGGATATACTACTAACAAACCCTGCGGCTTGGAGGCCCATGAAAGAGCTCCCCCACAAGGGAATAGCACCACTGGGAGGGCTGTACTGTGTCTTTTGGAAAAATTCTGCTGATCTGCAGGACTCCTGTTCTTGTAACTATGGTAAAACAAATACTTCAAAAATGTTACTGCTGTTTTTAAGAGCAAAAATAAACAGAAAATTGTCACTTTACAGTGAAAGACAGCGGGGTAATGTGAGGTCTAAGACCTGTAACACCCATAACATCACGGGTCAACACAAGAGCTTTCAGCCCTGTGCTCTTTTACAGCAAAATGACTCTCCTTTTTCAATATGACTGGATATATAATTCGGAGAGAGTGTTACTTTTGGGACTCCAAAAATAAAGTCCCTAACCTTTTTAGGGTAAGCACCATCTGACACATGCTCTAGTTTTCTGAGATATTCTACACCTGACATCACTAATGGCAGTCTAAAACAGCAGACATTACAAG
Organism: Myripristis jacobus; assembly: GCA_900302555.1. Lineage (NCBI taxonomy): Eukaryota > Metazoa > Chordata > Actinopteri > Holocentriformes > Holocentridae > Myripristis > Myripristis jacobus. Next base: position 3,721 of record OMLB01000310.1, read on the forward strand.
TTTCAGCTTCCTTTGCACCCTTGCTGCTTTTTGGTATATTTAGAGAACTGCCTGAGAATCTCTGGTCCAAACCAGGTCACGAAACATCAGGCTCGTCTGAATAAGGCTCACAATGGACGCTGTCATGATTATGCTAATGAAGGCAATCAGAAACTCTGAACAGAAACTGTTGGCCAAAAACGACTCAATCATAGTCTCATTGTCCAATGAGCTTTACAAGAAGATGGCCGGTCTTTCATGTGAATTCCACACTGAAATTAACGCCGTTCAGTCAGACTTAACCAAAGCTATCGAGAATTCAACACACACAGATTCAAGAGCCTTGAGTGCACTCCCCGGATTGCGCTGTGGAGTTAGAAAGGACCGTAACGACTCTTACCTCCCCTGTTGACCATCCAATAATCAAATTCAGCAATTTGGAATCCAGACAGAGAGAACAGAGGAGAACTGCACAATTAAAGGTCTGAGGGAAAGCTTCAGCACTTTATGACTAGAGAAGGCCATTTGTCGCTGCAGGACGCCTTAACTAGACTCCTGTCTGCAGTCAGGGCATCAAAAGGACAATTCACCGTGCCCAATTGTCATCAGGTTCTATTATTTGTAGGTGAAAGCAGAAATTGGTCACAAAGCCTCAAGAGAGGGACTCAGCCAACACAATGGCAAGCACTTCCACATGCATCTTTGAGGAAGAAGTGTGCAGCTTTCACCGAGGTAAAAGTACCACCATGCCACCAGCAAGATACAGAGCTCAGTTTTTCCTTGTGCAACTACACTGAAGATTGTATCTCCATGTGGTAAACAGGTATCTGTCCAGATAAGACTAAAAACAATGGAAACACCATCAAACTAAAGTAACCAGAAAATGTTACCATATTTTTGAGATATGAGCCGTAAGTGCCTATAGTTTGGCTTGTGTTAGTAGTGGCAATGGGAGGGTTGCTGGTTTTACTATGAACCATTATAAAATACTCACTGGTCAGTTACACTGTTTTAGATTGCAGTAGTCATGATAACCATTTTTGATTAGCGTGTGTTTTGGATAATGGATGGATAATGATGGATAACAGCATTTAGCATCAACCAACGTCTGCATTATCTGCCTGTGCCCAAATTGCAGAACTCTGATGGTCAAGGCGCTAATCATCCATGATACATTTGATATGCTTGTGTTGTGTATTTCATACAGTAACATATAGCACTGGCTGCAGTTCATAGTGCTGATAATTTACGTTGTGGTTTTCAATACAGTACAAATGTTGCCATTGTAGAGTGATGGAGTGCACTGTCTCCCTTTATAATCAAAATGTCTCTGGTATCCTTACTTTTTTATTTGTTGTTGGAAATTCAACTTTACATAAAAACCACGGCTGACGGCTGAGCCTTGACAGTCAGCGAAGCGCTCGTGCATAAGATTCAAACATCCAGAATTTTCAGTGTGTTCTGCTTTTATGCTACAGGCGCCGAATCAACTCAGAATCTGTGTACAACATGCACAGTTCTCAAGTCAAGCAAGTTTGTGTTGTCATGGTAGACTTTACGGCCACACTGTGGCACGGGGCGAAGTTTGCCTCAAGTGCTTTCTGTCAGGCTCTGTCAGGAAAAGAGGTTAAGGTTAGAGCTGGGATTAGGGATGGGCTTTCTGTCAGAAAGCCTCAAGCGCTTTCTGTCAGAAAGCGCTCGAGGCAAACTTCTCCCTCGTGCACATACTGCACATGCTCATGTTGTCACCATAGCAATTAACCCTTAATATCCCATAATCATCATTTCATGCTAGCTAAATTACCATGGCAAACTGATTCAAGCTCATATGCTACATGAATAACATCAAGCTGTGATAATCTATATCACTTGACATCGATTTTAGTTGTAAGCAAACCATTTCTCCGTAAAGTAATCCTTTGAGCCATATCAAACATTAGCAAAACCTTTGTACTATTTAGCAAACGCACTTCCATTTAACTCTCCGGAGGGCCGTTCTTGCCAATGATATGAATTCAATTTTTCTTAAAGGCCTTTCAAAGTGGAAGGCATCCCACCTTTTTAGGATGTGGTAAAGAATGGTGATTGCCAGTCAGTTCTCAAAAGAACAGAACTTAGAAAGGCCTCAGGAGTTCAGGCCAACTGCCTTACCCAAACAGGACCCAAAATATAAGAACATTTCACTCTATCATTTATGTTTTTATGTTAATTTGACATGAAAAGATTAGATTCAAGACAGGCATTTAAAAATGTTCCATTAGTTCTATGGGATGTTAGTGTTGGCATGAACCTGAGGGGTGTTCTCCTTCCTCAGCCTCATCCTTTACATCAGTAAACAAAACAGTGTGCCGTCCCATTTGAACGCACACAGTCTGCCTTTAACATTCCATTCTCCTGCTTATGTTGAACATGAAAATAAAATCTCAGCTCTGTATTTCCTCACACCAATCCCGCTGAAAATGCTGTTCTGGTTTTCAAAGTCATATCTTGCTCACTCTCTCGCAATTAGCAGTGAACAAACTATACATCTTGGCAGTGCATAATGTGTGACCCGGGGGCGTGAGACTGTTTGTCAGACTTCCATTTGTTTAGAATGATGGAGCAACTTCTTGTCTACACAAACACTGTATCACGCGTGCAGTGGGTAAAATCGCTCCCTCTCCTGCATGATGTTAGTGGATAGAGCCCCGCTTGGAACAATCCCGCACAGGAATCAGTCACAGTGGTCTAGTTTTGACTTGTTTGCACCAATAATTGCTTTGAAGATAACATCCTATCTTCTGTAGCTTGGAGTGTGATAGGCACACATCATCTGTTGCAGAGAACAGTCCACACAGTGTCACAGAGCAGCCGTCCCACAGCATTCAAATCCAAGCAAGATGAACACCCCTTGACCCTTCAAGGATGCAAATGTGTATAACGTAATTATTCTAACTGGAAGAAGGCAAAATCACTTTAATAGAAAATGAGCCTTTCCAATCTGCACATGTATATTGGAAGTATGAGACATGATTGTCAAGGCGTATGCCAGTGAATTGTACTGTATTACAATTATTCATCCAGGGAATAAGGGAAATAGAATCTCTTTGGTCATATCCTCATCTCTAGTGTACGCAATGTCTCAGAGCAGCTATTTTTATAATCAGGTATTTTTATGGTAATGACTTCTGGGTGATATAACAAATCTGTCTTGATGGACGTTAGGCTGACAAGATGTTTCTCTAACACACTGTGCTGCTTGTTTTTACCTCTGACAAGCTGTGGGGCTTATGGTTGGACTGCAGTTATTGATTTTATTTTCTACTCGGAGGTTCTCAGGCCCTGCCAGGCCAAACTCGGTCCGAAAGGTCGTACTCCCTTCAAGATACATAGGAGATGGACTTCTCCTCCTCCCCAGAAAACAAATCACTTCAAATTCAACGAGGCTTCCAAGACTCTCTCACACCCTCAACCCGAGTCTCCTCGGAAATCCAGATAGTCTGGGTTATACGCTGATTTTGTTTTGAGTTTTCATTACTTATTTTTGTTATGGATTCGCTGTCATGTTTTATAACACCAGCAACACTGTCACTCAAAATGACTGGCAACTTGTGTTCAGTATATTTTTTGCTCTAAATCATCTCTTTCTCTTTCGCCTTACATATTCATGATATTACTTTTTTCTTCTGCAGCTTCCTCTTCTTCCTCCTTTTAGCATAGATCATAAGGAATGAAGTCAAGCAGAAATGAGCCATGCATTTCTGAAACACGCCCAACCCTGAGAGTCTGGGGGCGGGTGAAGGAGCTCAGAAAGTGGGAGGGCGATTGAAATGATGCATGAGAGATTCCACAGGAAAAATCAATATACTCACTGCAACCCACGATTGACTTAACGGCACATGCCAGCCACCGCTGAAGGGAGCTGGGAGCAAATGTCGGCACAGTTTGTTATAGACGCACCATGCCGATATGATCTCAGGGCCCTGCTTTTTAGTTCAGCGCATCGCCTTGCCCGCAGGACTCTCACTCAACTCTTTCCCAGTTGGGTTGGAATAATATTATTGAGGTGGGTGGCTAAGATATCACACCCCCCCAAGGATTTTATTCCTGTCAAACTCCATCCATGTCACCATGTGTCAAACTAAGCTGTTTCAGCAGTGGGTGTCTGCCGAGCACCCACACACCTTCAGCGCAGTATCAGGCCACAGTCTGAAGAGCTATGTGAGCTACAGAGTGTTTCCTCAAGTTAATATGGATTTACACGTATCGAAAATTTTGTTTTTTCAAGTCCTTCTGTCATGAATTTTGTATTGATTTTGACTTGTTAGAGATTGGAAAATTAATAATAAAGGAGCGGAGGAAGGCGAGCAGAAGTCAGAGTGAGATGATGCTACTCTGACAGGGGCTCAACCTTTGTTGTTCAAGGGATACGAGCTCAAAAACAAGCTGCAGTATTCTGGCACATTTCAGTCCAGAGAATATTTTAATATGCAGACAAATGTATTCTCTACTGAGTCAGTGTCTAATATTTCCAGCTTAGATTTTGATTCCTACATGAGGAAATCAATGAAAAGATACATCACTGGATAAAACAGCAAGATGACTTCACAACTGTAGAGAATATTGTTTGACAAGGCAATAAAGTCATGTGTACCATAAGTATATGAGAAAATATTTTTGTAAATCTGTCATCACTCTCATTTTCTTTTCTGGTTGTTGTGTCAGCATATCTACAAACACGCTCAGTTACATAACCTGACTCTCCTTGGACTGACTCATAATATCAGTCAGTCAAAAAGCGTGGCTTGTTTCACAGAGCCATGATGCTTGACTGTTTTGAAGGGCCTTAACTGAGCCTGTGTTCCTGTGAACGAGAGCCCGTGTCTCTCTTGGCCCATTTCTGAAGTTTGTTAACATGAAAATCCATCACCATGGGGCCATGGGATTGGAGATCTGTGACTGGTATTTACCCTTAACCTTTTCCTTTCTTTTTTTCTTTTGTTTTATGTGGGCAGGTCACGCATCATATGTACAGATTTACATAGCAAAAAAAGGTGGTGGATACAGATTATATTTTTTTTTTCAGCTGCAGGAAATATTCCAGTTACTTTGAAATTATTGGATTTTCTCTTCTTTTCTTTTGTACAGCCGTTTTTTGTAATATTTTCCGGAATGATGTGCACACACAATGTGCTGATTCTTGGCTGCTCCTTTGTGGACTTTGATCAATAGAGCTTATGCTGTGTTTGATTATAACTCAGAACTCAGGATTCTCAACATCCCACTAGAGGAAAAATAAATCAATCAATAGAGAATGCATTCCCAACTTGGAATTCCTAGTTGGGAACTTGAAGGTTCCCAACTCTGAAAGATCTGACGTCATGACAACATGGCTAGTACTCACAGCATGCACAATAAGACATATTATTTAGATACTTTTTTGCTGCATTTTAAAGAGCATTTTCCAACAGGTCTTACAACCCATATGACCACATAGGTCGTTTGTTCCCACCCTCTAATACGCCCAGCCGGAGCTTCTCTAATACGACCCAAAGGGCCATTTCCTGATCTTTGATATCTTATAAGTCAGCACTTTATCCTTGTATGCAATTCTATGATTGCGAGCTCAGCCTGGGACCGCTGCTGTTGTCCCTGAATCCGCAACATTCAGTCCTGCTTGTCCTGTCTTGTGACTGTCTTGCTGCAAAACCAATTGCCCTCCAGGGACAAATAAAGCTGAAAGCTGAATACATGTCTCTACTGCAGGGCAGACAGCCCGACCGTATCAACTGCGTTGGAATAATTTAGTGATGTTGAGTAAGGTTTGAGCTGAGAATTACAAAGTCTAGTTGTGATGCGGTCAGTAAAGGGGATTTATTTAAGATGTGTGCCCATCATTCCAGAGAGCTGGTATAGATCTTGGTTTTGCAGCAACAGTTAAAATGAAAACTGTCATTCTAATAGTGTTGCAAATGTTTTAAAATGAGTTCTATAACATATTTTATAAGTAACTTTTCCAACACAAGTTCCTCAAAACTGTAATTCCTTGTTATAGTGAGAAGTTACTTTCAGTTTCTTTTCAGTTTCTTATTTCTTCACTTTTGTTCTTTCTGGCCACTACTGAGCGATAAAAGACACACCAGGGTTGCACCTTTTTGCAAAAACCCAAAGTACATTTCAGAGGGACTCAGTTTTGTCCTCTGTACTTAGGTAATTGAATTATTAACGACACCATTTGACTATAAACTAAACTACTGGAAGCACCTGTCAGTCTTTGCCCTTTTACTGACAGTGAAGGCACTGTTTATCTGGGCATTCAGTCACTCCTCTCACTGAAATTAAAAACCTGCCAGGACAAAGTGGCTTTGTACCAAATGTGCGCTATAATTGCTTTTTAGGGATGAAATAAATGCTAGACTTTGTAATAAATTGGATCTTCTTGGTTGTGGCAGCACTTTGGAAAATGGTCACAGCGTGAACCCGCTGAGTTATTTTGCTCTGGAACCCCAGGCAAGCATTTCAGCGAAGCCACAAAGTCAGAGTAAAGAGAGTTACAGTGCAATCAAAGGTAAACCTGTAGGTCATTGTCTGCTTTATAGGGTCCACTGTATATGCAGATGAAGCTATACTTTTAACAGTGCAACGCATGAGGCTGCTATTCATTGTGATGAAATATAGACTTACATGAGACAATTTAATTTCACTTAATCTACAGGCAGACATCAGTATTAAGTTTCCACATTGATCCAATAAAGTTATAATTGATAATATAATCTTCGTGTAGATTGACATATTGCTCATACGTTGACGTAACAGGTATTACTATGAAATATTTTCAAAAGATGCATGAGGTTTAATTTGAACTGTGTCTATGAATAAGCCTGAAAAGAATGCTGCTTCTTTGTCCTCATATATTCAGATTCAAAGGCACTGTAATGATAGCGAAATAGTGCATCTTTCATCTCTGATATAATTGGATTTTTATTTAAGTGTCGAGTGACACTCGGGTGCCAAATTTCCCACGAATACTGTGTCATTTCATAACCTTCAGTACGTGCAAACCTTTAAAAGCTGTGGAAAAAAAAAGTAGTCCTTTTATTATTGCAGTCCTCAAATATATGTGGGCTTTCATCTGTTTTCATTGCATAGTTTGCAGTACAAAAACCTCCTCATATCAGAGAAAGGCTACCTTCCCTTACATGTCCTCCTGATTCTCACACCAATTTAGTAGATACTGTTCTTATCTTTGTTGAAAATCATGCATTCATTATCTGTTATACTCTGGCCCAGCTACCCATCAGCCTTTTTATATAGCATTCTCTGAGCCCACGGTTCCTAATTGCTTTAAGTTTATGGCTAATATGAAGGGTTTTAGCTGTGGAGCCCTGTTTGATCTCTTCAAATGTGAGCGGTGTCTCGTACGGTCACACTGAAATTCTGCTGGTGATTCAAGTCACTGTCGCAGTGCACGCTATACAACCAGGGCAATACTGCAGTGCAAACCTTAAACACTTACCATATCACAGTGGAGAGATCACACTTAATCTGTACCACAAATATGCTCTTCACCTTTGGAGCAAAAGGGGGAAAAAAAAATCTCCCTTTAATTTGCTGAGCAAGAAATTGTACATGCTCAGAGGATAATTTGCAGTGAGGAGGTTTTCATTAATAATGTACACCATTAAGTAAATAAAAATATCTAAAATAATATATCTATCATTCGAAACTACACCAATTTCACGTATTCGGGTGAGTTGATTTTTTTTTCAGCTCAAGCAAAAAAAAAAATTGTGGCTGTATTTGTGCAATTCATTTTGTTTTTGTTCCCAACACACCATTAGAGGTTTGGAACAAGCGACCTGGTCACCACACTGCAGATTGTGGAGTTAGTGTTTCTAGGACATTTTTGGCACATTCCTACTCTTTTCACTGCTTAGGGAAGACCTGGACAAGGGCTGAGACACATTGTGGTGTAGGTTAGACCTGAAGGCTGTGTGGTTTCTGGGTTTGGGTGTGTGTGTGTCTGGGGTGAAGTGCGGGGCAAGTCAGGTGTAATGCGTGACTGCGTTTTCCTGGAGTGCCTTTTCTTTCCTTTCTTCCTTTCCACACCGCCATTCCTCTAATTTTCCCTGGATTTGGGGGACTAGGGGACCAAATTTGATTGGCTATCGGCATAGGCAGTAAACACAGGTTTAGCCTATCACAACAATAGCTGCCCAACCCAGCCCCCCACCACCAATTCCTAATGGACAGAAGTTCACTAGACTTTTTTCCCTTTCTTTTTCTTTTGCTTTCTTCTTTGGCCCGGCCCATCGGTCCACCAGGGAAATCCCCAGTTTCCCCGTACGCCAGTCCACCCTTGTCTGTTTCTAAATGACCACAATTACTTTGATTAAACTTTTTTTCTTTGCATACTAGAAGGCCCTGCCCCTCCTCATCCCATTTTTTTTCTTTAACAGTGAACCACATCCCATTTCCCACAACCTCTCTGGCAAACATGAGGGTGCATCTTTCTGACATGATAAACATTTCAAACAGTTACCTCTTAGGAGCCACCAACAAACAAAACAGACTCGTGCAGCTTATTTTTTTCCCTGAAAAAATATGGCACATGTGGGAGTGAAACTAATACAGATTGTCAAATAAGACATTTGCCTCATGTATAGCTTTCATTTAGACAGCACATTGTTTTCACATTTACACTTTCTCAATGCATACTTCTGCACTGTCGCACACGCACGGCCTCATTCTTCACTCATAAAGAAGAGGGTGGAGTGGCCAACAGACGGTGGGCAGGAAGGTCAGTCGCTTCTCCAAGTATTTAGAGGTGCTGTCTGTGTGTGCTTCTCACATCTAATTCTCCTGGCATTAAACATATGGACTCAGAAACTCCCGGCAGTTCTTTATAAAAACTTATGTATACACAGAGATATTTATGACTTTACAAAACGCTTCAAGTATACAAGCGCTGAGGCTGCTGCAACATATATGGAAATCAGGGGAGCAGTGCTGCAGGTGTTTTCTTCCTTGCAGATTTTGATCATTCTCCTCAGTTGTGCAAATTCAGAATCAGTGCAACAGAGACAGGGTGCCCATCTGTCCCCACGTTCCTTCATCTTAATTTCTCAAAGGTTTATTGGAATATAAATAGGAAAACTGTGTTGCTGAAACAATGTATTCCTTCACACTGTCCTCCTCATTTTGCTTTTCTATTTGTCTATCTGTGAATGGGCTTTGAACCGTCGGAGACGCTTTTGATCATCGTGCCAAATTTTTCTCTGTAAGGCTGCTTGTTGAGAGCTTTTTTGTTCATTACTTGAGACGCAAAGTGAGGTAAGTTGTCAAATGCAGAGTTTCTTGTTGTTGTTTTTTTTAAATTATTTATTTATTCCTTTTTTCATGTCCACCATATCATAAGAAAACATTTCCTTATGTTTTTTTTTTCTTTTCTATTCTGTTGACTGGTTTGCTAACTGGACCTTGCAGGTAAAATGAAAGACCTCGATGTGCAAATGCAGCTTGTACGAATGGGTCTGTGAAAGGTGATTGCTGTTTACTGACTTGAGGGTTTATTGACATCTGCATATTCAGTGCTTAACACCGGCTCTAGTTTCAGAAACTCACAATTAATAACGTATGAATCCAAATCTCACTAACCTGGGGCTCCGAGAAAGTCGGTTATTTAGTACTTTAGTTCAAAGGCTGAGAAAATGTGTTGTTCCATTCGACAGCTTAGGCACATGGCTCAACAGGAATGAATGTGGAAAAAGTGGTTGATGGCAAATGTTATCAAGGGGGGAAAAAAAAACTTAAAATGAGCACTTTGATGTTCTTGGAGACAAATTAGCATAAGCAACCAATTTAAAGTGGAATTCACCCCGGAAAAAAATAAACAGAATTTGCATACATATATTATTCCTGTAATCTTTGACAGTAACAGCCAATATTTGTGAACATCAGCAAAACTCTCACTGAGACCACCGTCCATTAGGTTGAAACTGGTCTCCTCAGTTTTTTTTTCATTCCCAGTTAGTCATTGTGCTTTATAGAGAATCATCCTGTGAAGAACAATCATGTCCTGTCATAAAACTCATGATGAAAAATCATGACTGATGAACCTGTGTTTGTAACTATGGACACTCTAAAGGAAATTGTAGTCAATCAGGAAGCCTCACATGAGGGATATTCTAAAAAAGACAAGAGGCCTCTGTTTGGATGTTCTACTCAAATCATCATCTCAATCAATAAAGAGAATGATACTGTTTTCTAGGTTATTCAAGATTGAATATTAGCAAAAGGTTACAAAATAAGGCTGAGTCTGAAAAGGTGCAATGACATGTTTGGAAACTGCGAGAAACAATTGAAAGGTCTCAAGTCGAAGCCACACCAGTCTTTGGACCTCTCTGATCACAGTGATTACCTCGAGAACCTCACCAAAACCTTCATCGTCGACGAGGAAAGGGGATCTGACCACAGTGAGGACAGCTGGCCTGAGACCGGGAACAAAGTATATGGAATTACTCAAAACCAAGCTCAAGCTGGATGAGGGTACCACAGGAATTGAGCAAGCTCACAGAAACGAGAAATACAAGGCTGATGCCAAGGCCAGTAGTGCTGCAGCTGCTGCACAACAAACAGCACATCATGACAATAGTCAGGGACAATCTCAAAAACACATCTGTGTTCATAAATAAAGTCTTTTCAGATCAAGTGATGAGGAAGCGGGCTGAACACCTCCCAGCAATAAAAGAAGCAAATACAAGAGGGGACAGTGCTATTCTTAGCTACGATTGCCCGTTTGTGAGCCCAACAAGAGATGGTGGAGGACGTAACAACTCCTGTCTTCTTCGCCTTGAGACGCTGGGCTATGCAGCCCGCACTCAGAGTGTGTCTTGTAGATGTCACGCCAAACTGGAATAAGACTCGGAGAGATGCTAGATCATGGGAGCTAGGTTAGTGCTCGTCTTTTCAATGAAAGCCAAAAGACAAACAGTTTTCATAGTCATTATTTGAAAAAAAAATTACACTCCTCTAGAAATGTCATTATATTCAAAAATATAAATGGATAGATGGTGGTTGTAAAGCAGGATCTCAGTCTCAGGAAATGAGATCTCAGGATCTCAGGAAATGTTTCAAATTGAATTTTCTGCTTCTATTCTTATCATAGTTCTTATTTTTCTCACTCAGTTCCTTTTGTATGTGTTGTAATTTCTTTAAAACCGTAATTCTGCTTTTGCACTGGTGACTCGATGCTGGGTGTCAGGATCACCACCACCATGTGCAGTGGCTAATGGGGATCCCAGTAAATCAATAAAAACAGTAAAACCAAGTCAGAAGTGACTGATCCAGACTTTTATCTTCTTCTTGTCACGCTTGATATTTGCTTTTAATGAAGTGAGTCTTTCAAGTCTTAATGAAGTCTAAGTCTGGATAAATACAATAACGTCATTAATATAGCACATTTTAAAACACACAGTTACATGCGATTCAAAAGGGGGAAAACATATGTAGTATGGAACACTATTTTCCTTGCACACTGTTTTCCTACCGGCCTCTGAAAGTATCCCCTGTGTGTTTAGCTGGCAGCTCCTCCCACAAACCAATCAGTGCAGCCATATAAAGGAGCTGGCAGCAGGTATGGAAGGCTGGCTCCTGTGGCGCCTTGGTTGCTTGTTTTTTCCTGCAGTGGTTTGTTAACTCTGAGGCTTGTTACCTCTTGAGTCTTAACAGGTTTTTAGATACTAATGTGTGTCTCCTCTATGGGCAGCTCCCCTGTGTTCCCTGGCAGTGCTGACTTCCAGTTGGGTAGCATCACCTAGGCTCAATTTTGTTCAGCCGAGGAAATCGGGTTGGTCTTTGATTGGTAGGTAGGGTGCTGTGCCGCACCTGAGGTAAATTCTTCCTGGGTTATTGTATCTGCAGGGCAACATGTTAATTATTGAATGCTGCTTTGCCTCATAGTAAATTGACGTTAGGGATTTAGTTTATTATAATGTGTCTTCTCTAGACGGCTATATTCCTCCCATCTCCTATGGAGGTTGAAGTGGGGCTATATTATAGAAGCCCTTCTGTGAGGGGTTATTGCTTCTCTTGCAGCCAGATTGGAATGGTAAACCACTGGTACACCCATTCTTTCACTGTTGTAGACTCTTTTTACACCCAGGCCGCACTGTGTACCTGAGCAGTGAGTGTGCACCGTGGAACCTCTCGCTTTTCATTTCGGCGCCCATATTAACGGATTAGAGCAGCCACACAGCCAGCTAGAATTTCAGCATGGAGCCTATTTTCTCTGCGTGAGGCACTCAGTTCTCAGCCAAAAAAAACGAGGGGAAATGACCTGCTGATAGTCACTGACAGCAGACCAGCAACATTACAATACTGACACCTTTCACTAATATCTGTCTGTAGAATATGTCAGACATCACACTTATTTTTTTTTTTTTTTTTGCTGCCCCACTCATTGTCACTGGTGGCTGTGTTGACTAGTTTTCCTCTCTTCTTTACCAGCCCCCCACATTTTCATTAAATCAACAAGACCAGCTGGAAATTTTTCATATGAGCAATATTAGTGTAACTGAGAGATTCACTGGGAAAATGTTTTTTGTTTTTTGTTTTTTTTAAATAGGTACATTTTCAATTACGATTCAAGTTTCAAGAGTCTCGCATTGATCTCTCCTGGCCCGTGCTCGGTCGCTCAGAGGGGCTTAGGACAGAGGGGAGAGCTGCAGGAAGAGAGCTGTATTTTTTTATCTTCTGGCATTTTTTTTTTTTTTTTGTCTTTTCCAAAAAAAAAAAAGCTTTAACATCATCTATTCCCCTCAGCCTCAACTTTTAATTAGTAGTGCCTGGTGATAAACTGTATTTTATCTGATGAAATTATAGCTATTTGTAATAAAATATTTTTGTGTTCTCCCAAAGGGATATTTGCTTTAGCCTTGGCCGAATCTCTTTCTGTCCTTGGCTTCCTTCACTTCCTTTTCAAAGTCCCTCAAACATCACCACACATTGTTGTGGCTCACACGTCTGTCTTTCTTAGTGAACAAATTTGTCTCTACTATGGCTTGAGTTGATCCTGTGGGTAACTAGTGTGGTACAATTGTCTCCCCCTTACCACGCTGTCACACATACATAATAGAAGAATATGAATACAGGACATAATTAGAAATAAGCAAAAAACATGAGGTTTTAGGGAGTCCGCAGATTTGACAGTTCCAATGGGTGTAAACACAAGGCCATTGTCACATTAAGGGTTGAGATGAGAGCAAAGAAAGCAGAAGGGCCTTGACCAAATAATCTTAAGCTGCCAACTTGTAGAATAGGAACTCTGTAAAGTATAAACAAGGGCCCAGTTGTGCCATAGGTTGTCTGCAACATTAAATCTATTCTAAATTTTACTGGAAGTTGGAGAAGGGAAGCAAGAATTGCAGTGATCTAACCCAGTGAGTGGTTTTAACAGCCTGGCTGCAGAGTTGTGCACCAAATGAAAGTGAGCCAGAATAGATTAATGCAAATAAAGACAGGATTGTAGTGATCTAAGAGAGGTAAAGGAATGAATTACTAAAATGGGTCTGATTTTTGCTAAATTTCTGAGTTGAAAGAAACTTGACTGAACAGACTTGTCCACTGACAATACGTTGGAGGCTATAACTTTGTGTGTTTGAGTTTTTACACCCACATGGACTTCATTTCACTGAAGAGCTCTGAACCAGAAAATGTAACCGTATCCCTGGAAAATCAACCTGGGTTTGGTGCCATAGCATCCACAAAGCCGGTCCCCCATGCACCGGCGGTGGAGCAGCTCTGGGACGGGCTGTTTGATGACATCACTCTTTTTTGGATCTCTTTCATATACCTTTGAGGGAAAACTTGCACACACACGACATCTGGACTCAACAGCACAAGATCAAAAAACTAAAGTAGTATAGTCTAATTTTTTTGTTTGTTTTGGCGGTGAGTTGGGGATGTTTCTCTTTAAATTCTTCAACATCGCTAATGGTGTCTTGCATGCAGAACACACACCCAGAGTCCCTCTGCAGGGGTTCAGCATGTTGTTCTTAATCATCTGTAAATTGTCAGGCGCTCTGGAACTGACATATCAGTTTAGCTTTTCCATACCCTGCTGTACAGTGTTAATGTGAATTTGCCTCGGCAATCATTCTTAACATGTTAAACATTAAAAACTGCATTGGAATTGTTTTTTATAAGGTCAACAATAAGTTGTGATTGCAACTAAATATTCCACCTCATTTTAACACATATTCCTCATTCTTAACTGAGGTGGAATCTTTTCTGGGGGAAAAACCCCCCCCAAAAAACATCAAAAGACGACTTGAATACAGTTATGCACAAAACTTGATAAGGAAGAGGGTTGTATTAGTTCATGCAAGTTGATAAGAGAGGCTGTCACAGTAAATTATAGGCCTGCAACGCAGTTTGTACAGTGGCAGCCTAAGGAGTCCACATTAGGGGAGGCTGAGGGATTACAATCAATATGGCAGTTTGCACCACGTCTGCATTATGCACAATAAAAAGCCAGCTAATGTGTTATGTGAGACAGCGCCTGGCTGTGCTGATTGTCTTTTAAATGCAAGAAAGACTGCAATCGTGATGTGTAATAACACTAATACACATTTTGATGGAACGTTGAATAACTCCCCCCAAAAAAAAAAACGCCGCAAATTGCTTCAATAACAATCTAAAAGTTTGATCAGCCTTGTGTGTGGATATGCAAAGATCTCTTGGATTTGGCAATGCGATTCTAAATCAGGCAGTTCAATGTATGCAATGAGATTGGAATGTGCTATTAACTTCCTTTCCCCGTTCATGTCTCAACATCAGCTGTGGCTATTACATCAGTCAGGACATTACCAGTAAGGTGATGTGGGAGGAAAAATAGATTTCATATGTGACGGGTCTTATCTGCCCTTCACTAAACACATTTGCAGGTAGGGAAGGGTAAGCTAGATTAGTCAGTGCATCATGTGGAAGATGAGCGACAAGGACAGGTGCCAATAGCCCCTGTGCCGGGCTGAAAATTGAGAATTTCTCTGCACATGTAGTGGAGCCAGGCCCGACCCATTAGGCGACACCAGGTGGTGCAGCTCACCCTGTGGCCAGTAGGCGGCTCCCCGCTTTGTGGATAAGCTGGCATGCCTTGAAAAAGATAGCAATCAGGGGAGCAGTAATTCAATCATGTCAAACCATCACCTCTTTTCAAATGCAACCATTAAATGTCCTCCTCACGGTCTAGTTTGGAATTGTAAATTTGAACGAATGAGTTTCTGACAAACCCCTTGCTACTTGGCTCATCCTCACCCATGGGAGACTTTGTTCTCTTAGAGATGTGTGACTCAGTGTGAGTTCACATTTAATGTGCCTTTTTAATTTTTGATTTGCCAACTATTTTGGCCTTTGGAGTACTTACATGGTTTTCAGTATGGCTCACCAGTTTATATTTTATTTTGTCCCTGCTCTACAAATGTAGTTCTACTGCCTGCACTGTATTACTGCACAGTGAAATAAATTCAAATCCACATTTCACTAGTAAATCTGTTTTTGACAGACCATATCTCCATGTGCTGTTGTTGGATTTCTTCCAATATCTTTCCCTATAATGTACTTTAAAGACATTTATTTATAACAGTTATCCTGGTTTGCTGGCAGCAGCTGTTAATATGTCAACTTTTTTTTTTTTTTGAAGGAACCACAAAGAGACACAAACCAACCATCTGCTCATCATTCCTAACTGCAGTTCACTTTTGCCGTTAGCGCTTGCCCCGACATTCAGTTTAAATGATAATTTGATTCTTTTACTTCCTGTGCTTTTTTTTTTAATTGTAATTAATTTTATTACAGACAAACAGTCAGATGAGTAACATCTTTTAAAATTACCCTGAAGACAAAATGGAAAACTAATTCCTCAGCAGTATTAGTACAAGCAGAATTCTACCCACAGTCCCATGGGGGCCTCATCAAAAAAAGATAGGATTGTTCTAAACAGAGCAGTGTGATGCAGAGAGGAGCGAGTTCGGCATCATGGAGGAAACCCCACAGCTAATTAGATCCATTTTTCAATCACTTTCACTTTTCCATAGGATGCCATTTTCTTCTGATCATTCCAAAAGCATGCACACATACACACGGCGAACTTTCATCCGCACAGATGCAGCCTGGCTTTGTATCACAGCAGACGGAAGACTCCAAATTTTATAAAGTTAAATTCAAACAAATCAAAGCCATTGTGAATATCTGATAATTTACAGTTGCATGGCAGTTGCTGACATGCTGTTTTTCTGCTGTTCAAGAACTATATTGCTTGCAAGGCAAATAACAGTTTCTATGTTTATTTAATTAGGCTTGTCAGCAATCAAAGATAAAACGATGGTGTGTTTCTCCTGTTTAATAAAAGCAACTCAAGCCCTTTCACGCAATCCTTTACGGTGGTTTTGGAGCAGCTCGGATCGGTTTTCAGTTCTCCACATAGCCTGAAAACTCCTTGTAGTGCTTGTAAAGTCACTGTAAAGCACAGCCTATACTGTAAATTGTTGCTTAAATAGTGTGCAGGCCCAAGCCTCATCTCTGCTCGCTGTCACTGAGGCTGTGACGGAGCCGGCTGATACACTCAGCTACTTGAGATCATGTCAGATATTGACTGAAATAATGAAGAAGAAAAAATGCAACCGATGACACTGTTTGGCCTCGTCCGCCGCTACCAACTCCCACTAAATGCCACAGAAGAGGATGTGCTTAGCTGGTCGTCTCTGCTAAGCACCCATGCTGAGAGCACAAGAGGCACTTGGCATCCTCCTCTAATGCTCTCCTGGACACAAACATTAGACTATCAGTGGGATACGCATTACATTGTTTTATAAATATTGATTCCACATGCAAATGAGCTTGCTAAGTGCAACATCTAAAGTCACATAGCAGGTTTATTTCTTGTGATTCAAGATTAATCTAAGGGATGAAGCCATACTGGGTTTTGATAGCGCATTTTATTACTCTTATGCCTGCTTAACAACAACAACACTGCGTCATAAACAACTTTAAACTGTACCGTTTTCTGTTTTATGGCTTTATTGGCTGCATATTATCTCAATCACTGAGATGTCCAGTGACCTTTATTGCACCGTTCAACGACAGCACTTGACAGCACAGCACAAACGCACATTACAGAGCAGCAGCAGCAAGAGGAGCCTTGGACTGGACACTTGATACTATTCTTGTCTGTGGCCAGGCCATTAGAAGCACATCCCAATTTACCTGCTAGACAGTGACTGGAGCTGTGGGTCTGCCATATCAAACATCCGGAGCCATCCCTCCTCTTGGCGTCTAATTACTGACACAAATCATCCAGAGATAATGCATTCCCATTTGCGATTAGCATATAATTGACGATAATGCTACATCTACCATGGGATGCACAGGCTCTTACAAGATGTCTGCATTTGGCATCGACGAGCTGAATAGACTGTAATCATAAATCAACAGGGGCTCATCAGCGAAAGGATTGTTGGCCGATGTAACCTTGTGAAGCAGCAACAATGCAAGGATCTCCGTTAGAGCTATAATCAACATAAAGAAAACAGAAGTTCTGCATAAAGTCAGGCTGATGTTTCCGGGTTAAAATGCAACCTTAGTGTGTTTCCTGATGCGGTACAGTACAATTTGACTTCATTAACGGGAGTTAAGGAAATACAAACACAGTGATTCACAATTTAGGGGATGTGGAGGGCGTGTATGTGTGTGTGTGCGTGAGTGTGTGATGGGGTGGGGGTGGTTGTAGTGACTGAAACAGCATCTCCTTAAGGATTCAAGCCGCATGCTGCATGCAGCGACCTCGTTTTAAATATTTGCTCTATCATTATGGCACACCCAGTACAGTTTTAGATAGCACCTGCATCAGTATTCACGTCCCGCTCGCCCTCAAAGTCAACAGCTCAGAGGTTGAGTCACTTGAAGTTCATGTGATGGGAGAGGGAGCGTCATCACTTAAGTCCTCAGTGACAGTTCCCGAAGAAACGATGGTGCTTTTT
>OMLB01000311.1:3939-14505 GCA_900302555.1 Myripristis jacobus
AAACCCACGGGCACACACACACACACACACACACACACACACACACACTCAGTAATTCTATGATTTCAGTGTTTCTCCATTTATCTTACAGATCATATGTATATATATGTTAATGCAAAACCTAGATATTGGAGGGTTGGTCAATTAGTGAACAGTTTCAGGAAAATAAAATATGCTGTGTATAATCTATTCAGCTGACTTTTCTCCAGGAGCTGACTAGGCGTCCAGTATAAATATAATGGCATTCTGGCAGCATTGTTAACTGTGTAAACTTGGCTCACTTAACAAAGCCAGCAGTGTATGCAAAACAGGTTCACCAGCCAGATATTTCGCTTATATAATATGTAAATTACCAAAAACAAAAACAAAAAACAAAACGAATTCTGAGCTTGCATGTCACTGTGTATTATTTCAGGATCAGTGTAAAGAGGTTAAAAGGAATAAATGTTCAACCCCCCATTCATTCAGCCCAACGTGGCACCTGTTGCCTAGCAACGTAATGTCAACCTCCTCCTCGAAAAACACAAGCTAACGGTTAACGTCTGGTTTCTCTGTTTGGCATTCTAGTGGGGGGAAAATAGGTAAGACACTGTTTTTTTTAAATGGTCATGTCCTGTTCTTTTTTTTTTTTTTTTTTACTTGGTTTCTAAGCGTCAACCGCACACATTCTTAATAACCTCTGCATGCATAGCCAAGCTAAATATTAGCTACCTATGAGGTTAACGTTAGCCGTAGTTTAGCTGAGTTTGCGACTTAAGTTCACAGAATGGTTGACCAGTTCAGCAACCTCTGAATTACTGCTATTAAGAAACAGCCAACTCACCTACAAGACAATTTCTCAATAGGCTTCAAAATGGGAAAGAAAGTGAAGAAAGAGAGTGAATCTTCATGCAAGGAAACGGTAAGACAATGATGTGATAAGGGCTTAATCATCCTCTGATCTTAGTGCAACCTTTGGTAATAACTGACATTGAATGATAAAAAAAAAAACTCAATCCAGTGGAATACATGGCATGACAACATACAGTAAATCCTACAGGCAGAGAATAAGTAGTAGGGCATTTACAGCTCTTATCTCCCCACAGTTTGAACCACTGCCTATTGAGCTCAAATCGCCAGCCACAGTAATGCTGCTGCTGAGCTCCCCAGAGGAAGAGGTCTTAGTGAAAGCCTGTGAAGCAATCTATAAATTTGCAGAGAGAGGTACCTGCTTCTACTGCTTTCAGATATTTGTTACCTTTCATTTATTGTCACAGCCTGCAGATGAAAAGCACTGTCTGCCTAGGCCTCTTTGTGCCTTACCACCATTCTGGTTTTGTGTACTCACCTTATTCTCCATTTATAAATAAAGTCTAAAAGTATGAATAAGCACAGCCTAAACTGGCCAAGAAAATCTGTCTTGTATCTTAAAGTGGTGGAGTTTAGAGAGAAAGCACACAGCCTAATTGTATTACATTCTCCCGATGAGTAACTTTTTCCACATTTTTTTTTGTGAAATCAACACTATAAATTTGTATGCTTTCTCTCCAAACTGCTGCCTGCCCTTATTGTTAAAGATGTTACCTGAAGAAACTTATATTATTTGTTCTTCTTCTTATTTTTATTCTTATTATTTATAAAATTTCAAATAATTATCTCGCTCTCTATGATACAATGCCAGCTTGTAAAGAATTCATGGTGAGCTGAAGCCTCATAAAGCCTCTCTTTAAATCCCCCTCTACTGTTTTCTCCTGTTACATTAGAATATCACTTCACAGATATTATCTGAATGACTGTTTTCTTGCTTTCTGCTATGGGTTTAGGCTTACTGTAGAAAATTTCTTATGTACACA
The DNA here is from genome assembly GCA_900302555.1 of Myripristis jacobus. Lineage (NCBI taxonomy): Eukaryota > Metazoa > Chordata > Actinopteri > Holocentriformes > Holocentridae > Myripristis > Myripristis jacobus. Next base: position 5,772 of record OMLB01000311.1, read on the forward strand.
CACATATATGCTGCAGGTCACACGTGTGCACAGTCACAGTGTGTCCTAAGCCATGCTTTACTCCCAGCTAACTGTCTCCCTCTGGTGTCAGGAGATGAGAATGAGGTGGCTCCGCTGGGGCTTGGGGCACTGGAGCCTCTCTGTCAGCTCATCAATCACAGCAACAAATTGGTCAAACGCAATGCCTTCATGGCCCTGGGCATCATGGCCGCCAATGGTGTGTGAGACATCACCCGTCACCATGGTAACACAGACTGATCTACTGAGCTGCCTGGCTGCTGGCTCACTATATGACTTATTGACTGACTGACTGTCTGACAAACTCGTTGACTGCCTGTCAGGGGCATTGCTTTGTTGCCTGGCTGATGTTTGGCTCAACACTTTATTTGTTTTTGTTTTCACCATGGCCAAAACCAAGAAAATGTCTGTCATTATCAAGGTGTTGTCAGGCTTACTGAAAGATCGATTGCAGGACTTGTTAATTGCATGAATGTCTAACTTAATGTAATAGGGGACAGATTAATTAGAAGATTGTATAACTGAGACTTGTTTATACTGTGGTTATGAGTGGTTAACTGGCCAGTGTTGGTACTTTTATTTACCTTTGTCTCATGCTTATTCACTTGCCTCATTTACTTTACCTTTGCCTCTGTTTTTATTGAAAGGTGAAGTGAAGAATGCTCTGAAAAAAGTAGATGTCATTCCATCAATCATTGACAAACTGTCACTTGATGGTAAGTCTCAATAAATAACAATAATAAAAAGTGAATTAAACATGTCTTTACTTTTCCCGAGTGTATTTATACTGAAATTGTAGTTACCATGCAGTAATTATCATGAGACATGTATGTGTGTGTTTGTGAACATATATATGCATTCTGTATTGTGTGTGTTTCATTTGTTTTCATGCATTCTCCCCTGATCCAGAGGATACAGTTGTCCATGAGTTTGCCACTCTGTGCCTGGTTTCTCTGTCAGTGGATTTCACCTGCAAGGTGCAGATTTTTGACAATAAGGGGCTGCCACCTTTAATTCAGCTCCTGTCCAGCGCAGACCCAGACGTTACAAAGAACACAGTGGAGACTATTTTCAACTTGGTTCAGGTGGATCAACACCATCAATATAATGGGGTTATGTCACATAAATCACCAAACATCCAAATCTTTGTAGTACATCCTGATGGAATTAGTTAGTGTTGTTGCACAGCAAATAGAGCAAAAACTAATGGCTAGTTGTTGTATTTGCTTAATTCTGAATCATTCTGAATAACTAGCGGCCTAAAACAGTTCAATACCTGTCAGTGTTAGAGCACTGATAGATATCATAAATGGCTTTGAGTAAAGGATTTCAAGGCTTTGCATCGAGTCAGCCAGCGGCTATCGTCACTCTCTGGCTACCTCTCAAATTCTGATTATAATTTACTTAAAAATTGGATAAAAACATGTATTGCTTTCAATCAATAAGTTCATGCTTGTTTGTTTTTTTACATTTCCTTCAATGCATTCAATTGCCCATTCTAAGATCTGTGTTCTGCAAATGCAATATTTCCATTGTGGAAACAATTTGATAACTGTTGTGCATTGGTTAGAATACTGCAATCTACTATGTAATTATTTGTGTGTATTGTAAGATAAAGTTGGATGGGATTTAAGACTAACATTGTTGAGATTTGTCCAACAGAAGCAAAGTAAGCATAGCTGTCAAATTGTCCTAGTTGTCTCATATTATGCAAATCTGTTCTTTAGCCCTCTGTTTCTCTGTCTGTGTGTGAAGGACTACCCTTGTCGCCAGGCAGTACATGAGCTGGGTGGGATCCCTCCACTGCTGGAGCTGTTGAAGTCGGACTTTCCTGTCATCCAGCAGCTGGCTTTAAAGACCCTGGCCAATGTCACCACTGATAAAGACACACGCACCGCCTTCAGGGAGGTGCAGGGCTTTGAGAAACTCATGGACTTCCTCTGCAATGAGGTAAATGTGTGTAAGGGTGCGGGGGGTTGTGATGTGAAATGAACACAGGACAGATACAGAGGACAAGTTAAAAGTAAAAAAACCCAACACAAAACAGAGACATGGGCGAGTACTCACACAGCTCACTGATCAGGATTAAAAGCAGAGAAGATAAAATAAAAGATCACTAAAATTGCCAATATAAAAACCTGTAAAGAGTGTGATACAAGGGACAATAAATAAATAAAAACCAGGTCGGATTTCCAATAAATAGAAATAAATAACAAGATAGACCTCAGAAATAAAGTGCACTAAGACTTATTTAAAAGAGAAACAGCAGCAGGAACAAAGCTGTTCCTGTAGCGTGTGGTCTTAGACCTCAGGACTATGAATCTACGTCCAGATGGCAGCAGCTTGAACTCACTGGCTAAGGGATGGGAGTCATCATTAGAAATGGAGCTGGCTAGCTGCTGCAACTGTTTGGTGTATAGTGACTCTAGACACAGCTGTGACTCTCCAATCAGCTGACTGGACCATTTAATGATCTGGTTAAGTGAGTTCCTTTCTTTTAAGGGCAGGTTTCTGAACCATGACAGAAAAAGCTAAAACAGACTCAATAAAAGCACGATAAAAGAGTGTCATCATGGTCCTATCAATGTGGAAACGGGACAACTTCCGCAGACAAAACAAACACAGGTGTCTCTTCCTGCTCACAGCTACACAGTTTTCTTTGAAATTCAGTGTAGAGTCAATGATGGTCCCAAGATATTTATAAGATTGCACTTGTTCAATGGTTTGTCCCTTGATAATGATAGACTCAGGTATATTGGCATTCTTCCTGAAATCACTGGCCATGTCTTTAGTTTTAGATATGTTGAGCTCCTCACATCACTTCACAAAGTTGTCAATGACAGGGCCATGATTGTTTTCATTTCCCTGAAGCAGGCAATCACAGAATCATCAGCATACTTTAAAATGAAACAATTTTTAAAAGTGCTCTGACACATGTTAGTGTGACAAGGGTGAGAGCACGCACCCTTGTGGTGAGCCAGTGGAGGAGCACACTTTGTCAGATAAAAACCCATAAACTCTGACCCTCACAGGTTTTAAGTCCAGTCCAGTTTTAAGTCCAGTGCTCCTCCACTGGCTCACCACAAGGGTGCGTGCTCTCACCCTTGTTATTCATCCTTGAGAAATGGTCCCTCCTTTCTAACTGTTCTAATATTTTGCTTCCTTAGGAACAATTTGCCCTTCTCCACACCCTCCCTCTCAGTATGTTTTGTCCTACCCCTCTCTCTGTCTCTGTCCCTCTCTCTCTCTCTCTTTCTCTCTCTCTCACAAACACTCTCTCTATGTCTGTCTCTCTCTCTCTCTTTCTCTCTGATAGGACTTCAGTGACCTCCATGTGGAGGCCTTACAGGTGTTGGCTAATTGTGTGGGGGAGAGCGAGAGTGTCCACCTAATCCACCAGGGGGGTGGATTGACCAGGCTGATGCAATTTATCCTCACCCCCTCCAGACCTGAGGTTCAGTCCAGTGCTGTCAAATGCATCAGCAGAGTGGCTCAGAACTGTAAGCAGAGAGACGGATAGCATGCTATTTTCTTTCCAGTAATGATTTTGGAATAGTCTTCCAGTTATCTGGCTGTATATACTGTACATGATGTGACTGTATGTGTTGTCTTGTTGCTATGTGTGTGCTTTGACATTAATGCCTGCCTGTGTGTGCAGCTGAGACCTGTAAGCTGCTCCGTGAGCAAGATGTGGAGAAGACTTTGGTGGAGCTTCTGTCTGTGGAAGGTGAAATTGTGAAGACGTCCGCCTGCCACGCTGTTGCTTCCATGAGCCTCCATCTAGCCAGCAAGGACAGCTTCAGAGACCTGGGTCAGACACAGACACGTAACCAGTCGACAACACACCCATCACAAACAACAAAGTGTTAATGTTTGTTTGTTTTCTTTGCATTTCAGGTGGTATCCGTGTATTGGTGCAGTTACTTGGCAGTGAGAGTTCAGCACTGAGAGAGGCAGCAGTGCAGGCCCTCTGTAACCTCACAAACGGAAGCCGGCTCAATGCCTTGTGAGTGACAGACAACCTGACAAGCTGCTCGACCTCCTGTCTCCATCTCTGTCACGGAGCACATTATATGCACACCAGTATCCTGTTATTCTTTGACATAAGTCAAATTTCCTGGGTTTGCCAGTGCATTTAAACTAGACATGTTTACATTAAGCTAAATGACAGCAGACAGCACTCAAAAATTATTAAGCTGTCATTGCTCTGTAACTTGAACATGAATATGTTCCAGCTATACAGCCCCTCATCAGATGGCATAACATTAATTGTGTAAAAGAAGTAATCAGCCTGCAAAGCCTAAAACAGAGGTCTAGAAGATGGATTTTTAAAGTATTAAATATTACTCTTCCTTCCCTCTGTTTCCCAAAGAAGGATCCTTCAGCTGTTTCCCTGTAATACTAAATATCTTTTTACTCGACAACCTTCCCATCCTGTCTCCATGCTCTTCTCTCTTTATTACCCAGACAAATCTTCCCTGCAGCCCACATGCCTCTTGCTATCTGAGTCCATATTTTTATATTAGTGTCTCCTATTCTCCACACACCACCATATACTATCAGGTCTCATCCTGCACCACTCCCTCACTTTCTCTGACTTTCATCTGTTCTACCCTCATGATCTTCCCATTTACTTTTTCTCTCGCTTACATCTTTGCATCTCTGCCAATATGGGAAGCAAGGCTGAAATTGCTTTGTCTTGTCTTCTGCATGAGATTTATAACACACATCAAACGTATCATAGATATATGCTGTAGGTACTTCAATCCATCTCTGTTGTGTCTCCCAGTGCAGTGTATGAGGCAGGAGGCCATGAAATCCTTGTTCAGCAGCTCCATGACAGCTGTCCCAGGATGGTAGTCCACACTGCTGCCACCCTTGCCAACATGGCTGAACAGGAAGTCATCCGATGTAGCATCGTGTCACAGGGAGCTGCACAGGCCCTGGTGGAGCCTCTAAAGTCAGTGAACCCAGAGATCCTTGTCCCGACCACACTATGCCTGGCAGCACTTGCGTGCAATGCAGAGGCAAGGGCTGAGGTAGGTCGAACTGTGTATGTATGTGTATGTTTAGAATATTTCATGTCAATATTTCAGGTGACGGAAGCATCTTAGTTCACATTTAGTTGTGAAAGACATGGAAAAGTTATTGAATTCTACATCAACACAACAATAGGAATCCTATGTTTAGCCACAGCTACACAGATCATATATATTTTTTTAAACTGTCAAATTGTCAAAGACTATTGTTACAGTGTATGTTCTCTATGCTTGTTAATATTCACACTCTGTCCTGCATAGCTTAACAGTGCAGGTGGCCTCCCCCTATTGGTCAACTTGCTCTGCTCCAGTCACAAAGAAGTGCGTCAAAATGCATGCTGGGCAGTCAGTGTTTGTGCCAGTGATGAATCCATTGCATTGGAGATGTGCAAAATTGGGTAAGAGATTAATGTCAGACATAAAGAACAGATTCTTGTGTCATTCAAAATTCAATGTCTGGTGACTATCTTATATTTATGGTCATCTCTTTATACTGTCTATGCTGTGAGTTTCATGCATTTAGAATAGTGCTTAGGTGTTTGTCTTTTATGATCATGTTGTTGAAAATGGCAGCTAGGCATTAAAGTTGCTGCTGTGATGCAATAGTTCTTTCCCCATAACACCTAACTGTCTAGACATGACCACTGGGCATGAGCAAGTGCTATAAATTTCAAATAATTTGTATTCACTTTGACTCACTTTGAGTCAGGCCATGTCTGATGAATTATGTAAAGCAGAAGCTGAAGAGCAAGGTACCATAGTGAGCAGGGAGACTGCCTATAAGGCACAGGACCTAGGTGCATGCGAGGAGTAGGAGTAGTCTCTTAAGGAGCCAGCAGATGGCAGCAAAAGATGATATTATGTATGTTTGTGTGTAATTGTGTTCATATGTGTCCATGTTTGCCAGTGAGTGTATCCATATTATAAGCATTAATGCTGCATGTATGTGCTCGTGTGTTGGCTCTATGTGTCTCAGGGCTCTGGAACTGCTTCAGGAAATCAACCAGTCAGTGAATCGTAGGAGCAAGTTCAGTGAGTTGGCCTTGGCCAGGCTGCTTGACGCCAACCTATCTATCAAATACAGCCTGACAGGCCATTTGACCTCCACAGACATTACCTCTGATGGCTTCTACGATGCTGGAAAGGTGTGTGAGTGTGTGTGTGTGTGTGTGTGTGTGTGTGTGTGTGTACACTATTAAACTTTCTTTGCAAGATAAACAGTTAGGTCACTTTGTGAAATGTAAACAAAATAGGGAAAAATTGGAGGAGCTTGTTAAATTTTGATAAATTGCCATATTTGTTCTAATGTGATGACAGCAATAGAAATTTTGTTGTCTCCATTGCTTGCCTTCTGGCTTTCCTCAACAAGGAAGTATATCAAATGAGAGCTTAACAATTTGATTTAAATTTGAATGATCCACATCTCAGGTGATTCCAAAATATGTTTAAAGATATCCAGGTAATGGACAGATTGTTATTGCATGTTTTACCATTGATCGTGTGTTACTCTTCAACCTGTCCTCTAACACAAAACATAATGATTATGGTGAACCCCCCAAACCCCTGTCTTTCTCAGCTTCGTGCAGGTCAGAAGGCTCTGACTCTAGAGGAACTTTCCAAACAGCCAGTCAGCAGGCACCAGCCCATCATTGCTGTCAACACAGCAGCAGAGTATGTATGATTGCAGTAGACACAACTCTTCATTAACAAATTCATTCCATTTGAAAATTACACCACATTTCTAATTATGGCTTACTTATTATCAGTGTCCATCAAATACCTCATATCCCCAGAATGCTTCCTGAGTTTGCAAAACTACTGAAACCTATATAGGGAAAAAGTCAGCTTTTCATTCTTTATTCATTTATTTATTTCCTTTATTTGTTGATGCCCATGTATCCCCTATATCTGTTAACATATTGTCTTAAATCTTCAAATCATAGTAAAGAAAAAATCCTGACACTCTGTAAGTAATCTCTGTCAGTCCTTGCCAGAACACTCATAGTACTACACATCCATTCATCTCATTGAAATAACACCAAGTGGGCCCCTGATACTACTAGTGGGAAAGGAAATTAGCATCACAACTGGTCAAATGCTGGTGAATCTTTCACTGAAATTGGCAAGTTTTACATCTGTGCTGGCCACTCGGGCAGGTTATCAGTCATTATTCTTAGCACCTATTCTATTCTAATGATATGGCTGGTAAATTTAGGAATTTACAAACTGTTGTGGAAGGTAAACTATGATCACCCTCCCCTTCTCTTCTCCAATCCAGTGCCCCTCTTTTCTTCTTGTTTCCCTCTCTTCTGTGTTCCCCTCTTGCCCTCAAAGAGCTCTTGTTAGCTTGGCCCCACAGGGTAAATGATCCCATTCCTCTAAGACAGCGACACTCTCACAGCAAAAGAGTCTTTGTGTTAGACTAGTGGCCTACTGAATGTACGCACACAACCACAAGCAAGTGCACACATACAAACATGACGATCCACATACACATGCACACTGACAAATATTCTCACATGTGATACTCAATGCACACAAACAAAGACACATACATGTTGCATGCTCATACACACTATTTGTGTAGAGGGCCATGGACATGAGCTCTGAGCATTTTGATGAATTAACTTTGCTAAAGAGAGCAGCACCCCTCAGGGTTCCTCATTTCCACCCCATTTCCACCATGCCTCCCTGCTCTAGCACGCGCCCGCGCACACACACGCAGACACACACACACAAACAACACCTCAGGCATCCTTAAGCAGTCTGTTATGCAATCCATCTGTGGTCTCATCCATGGCTTGGCATGACCCCAAGTCAACCCTGCACAGCACAAACGGCCATTACTGGAGCAAATTTAGGATGCATTCATTGTTTCTTATTTCTCTTTCCAGTATCTCCTGACCTTAACCAAATGCCTGTTTCAACCCTGTTGGCACTTAAGTTACTCATAATGCAAAGTCACAGTGACATACATTTCTTCTTCTAATAGGCGTTGCACTGAATTGTAGTGCCTTTCTTTTAGCCTGTTAGACATATGACTGTAATATTAGAGGTTTCAGGCATCACAGCCCATAACCTAATATAATTATCAACCAGGAGACAAAATATTGGCTTCCACTGATAATGTGACATCACAGAATATTTTTAGTACAGCTCTACTGCCTGCCCGCTGATTTCTACTAACAGGCACTCTTTGGTGTCTGCGTCGGTCATGAATTTGTCTACCCCCTCTATACCCTTTGGCTGAGGAGCAACTGATTAGATTGAAGTCGTGGATGGACATATTTATTTTTAGCCATAATTATTAAACTAACAGGAATACAGACTTGATTCCAAAGTTGATGCTTACAGGGTCAGTAAATTATTTAAATTTTAAAATGTAGTGACAGGGTTGATGTCTTTGAGTGTGATAGCAGGGAGGATTATTCAAAGTTGGTGAATGTTTGTGCTCCTTTAGTGCCTTTGAGTTCAGATATTTTTCCTCAGAAAACCTATTGATAAAATAGTATGTGGGTATGTGATATGGCATTGTGTGTGTGTGTGTGTGTGTGTGTGCGTGTGTGTGTGGGTGTGCATATGCATGAGTGCTTGTATGTGGTCCCTGCTCTCCCTTGGAGGCTGCCAAGCCATACATCAGAGATTAGAATAGTAAAATCACATCTTCAACTTTATAT
>OMLB01000311.1:17848-40367 GCA_900302555.1 Myripristis jacobus
TCTAAACAGCTGTTGATGTAATTTAATCCCACAAATTCACAAACACTAATGTAATGTAATCCACTTAATAGACTGATGTTAATGTGAAGTAATCCCTTGCATTGCTGTAAAACATCCACATCAGCACTGTGAAAACTGGTATTACTGTTTAATCAACTGACACAGATGCAGCCTCATAAAGTTTGCTGCACAGTTCAAACGAGGTTACGAATGTTAACATGTGGACTTTGTATGTTAAGGTTTATGTTATTGTTGAAGTGTCTCAGGTTCAAGTAGCACAGGCCCTAATGTTGGGACAGGTCATTCACCAGCTGAATGACTTGGACACTGTTTATACTGTTAGTGTTATAAAATAATGCCCAATTTTGTGTCCTGCAGAAACCTTGTATCTCATTGTAAGGTTTTTCAAAATGTGCCATAATTAACAGCTGACATCTTCACATAAGCAAAAGGTTTCTTTGCCTGTGGGTCAACCCAGACTGTTGATAATGCATCTCATGTATGGACATCAGTGGTATACTCAAACACCTGTCCAAACTTTTTAGAAATTTGACCTTGTAGGGATGTGGTATATATGCAGGACTTGGATGATTTACTGCGCTGGCCTTGAAAAATAATAAGCCAATGGAAAAATGTACATATCCCTGGTAAAATCACCAAATTATCCTGATATCAGTGATGCTACTATCAGCCTTGTGTTTTTGCACCAATTACAGTTTGTGTGTGATTGTTTGCCTGTGTTTGGTGGTATTCCCAGCCCTTTAGTGGGATCTACCTTAACCACAATGAAGTGGGGATGTACCACTGTGTCTGCTGTGACGCTCCACTTTTCAGGTAACATTCTGCTCCTATGCTTTTACCCACTGATACAATGAAAACTAATATCAGAATAAAGACTGAAAAAAGTGCAGTATATTGTGACCCTGTTTTTTCCTGTCTCTGTCTTCCTCACTCCCTGGATAGTTCAGAGGCAAAGTATGACTCTGGCACGGGTTGGCCATCATTCAAAGAGGCTCATGGGACATGGGAGAGGGACGAAAGCCACACCTCTATCATTCGTCGCCCTGACAACAGCCTGGGCAGTGCAGGGACCGAGGTCCTGTGCAAAAACGTGAGTTGCTTTCTGGGTTATGAAGCCAAAGTTCAGTTTACTTAGTGCAGTTTAAGTTCTTTTCATAGGTGTTTCTCAATGCAGTTGTGTGCAGCTAAGGGACATACACAACCACACAGCATTCAGAATTCCATACATAATCAGCTTTTTACACAACTGTTTTATGTATTTACCTGCAGCATATTTCAAATTTTCTGATTTTTGGACAAGGCATGAGTGAATATTTGCTTTTGTGCTTGTGTATGTGCGTGTGTGTTGTGTCTGACCACATGTTTGTGTCTGTGTGTGTTGCCTGTGTCATGCAGTGTGATGCCCACCTGGGTCATGTGTTTGAAGATGGACCAGACCCAGCAGGTGAGCGCTTCTGTATCAACAGCGTGGCCCTCAAGTTCAAACCCAGAGAAAACAACACATCTCAGAAGACGGAGTAGATCTGCCAAATCACCTGGATCTGCTGGAGCCGATGAAAACAGGACGAGCGTCATTTCAAGCCAATCCATCCAAAATTTAAATTGAAAGTCTATGAATATTCTCTTAAATTCAAACTCAAACCTCAAAATCAGTGTAGAGTGTAGAGTGTGGTTGCTTTGATCAACTGGCTCGGTGAAAATGAATTGTTATTTAATGGCATTTTAAAGCTTGACTAATCTTTAGGGCTAAAAAATTATGACCCTGGTTGATACAACACAGAAACTCACATTGTATCATTATGGCATCATGTTGCATTTCTCATGCTGGTGCATCATGTAGCAATCTAAATGACCTTGTCTGGTTTAGGTAACATTCACACATGGCTCTCAATTGTCAATAAATGTATATTTTGTTTGTTTTCTCAAATGTTGGTTTGTGTTTTATTGACATAGGAGTTTGTGAGGGTTTCTTGTATCGAATCAGGATTAATACTGCCCCCTGTGGCTCAGATGCATACACTGCAGTGTGTCCATAGCTATGTGTACACAAAGTTAATAAGTAACTCAAAAAGCCATCCTCTCTTTTATCCTTCGTCCCCCCCTCTTCCTCTCTGTTTATGGGTATCAGCTTTACATATGTGTGTGTGTGAACACATCACAGAGAGTGTAGTAGGCAGCAGCAAGGGACAGAAAGCTCAGTGTAAAAGAGAAATAAAGGTACCAGAAAAAAGAACAATAAGAATACAGGAAAACAGAGTGTGGGCCTCTAGTTGGGCAGAAGACTGATTCTTGGACAACAAGACTTGATTTCTGTGTGTTATTGACAGTGGTGGCATGGCTGGGATGTGGCGTTACAAGGTGGTAGTAGTTTTGTTGGTGTGTGTGGGACTATGGGGGAGCACAGACGCCGTGGGGGGGGCTAAGAGTCGACCGCGACCCCAAAGACGACCTCCCAAGAAGGCAAAGGTTAACCCTAGTGACCAGATCCCACCTGTACAAAATATAGACATACAACAGGTAAGACATGACAGTAAGAGACAGTGAGACTAACAGTATGTATTGATGTGTGTGTGTTTTCCTCTTCATATAAAATGTTTCTTCAAAAAAAAAAAAAAAAGTAGTTTATGCAATGCAGGAATTGGAGCTCCTTCCTTTCCATTTTCTTTTTTTTTTTTTTTTTCAGTTTCAGCCTGGTAAATCTAAGCTAGCTATACAGCATGATACTAAAAAAAAACAAAAAAACAACAAAAAAAAGCAGGTTGCATTTGCTTGGGTTAAAGTGACCCTTCTTAACTTCCTTTAAAGGTATATCACGAGCAGAGTTTGGCAGAAGGTTCAAGGAAAAGCAGCACTGGAGAAAAAAAGGTCATGTTTTGATAGAGAAAGGGAAAGAACATTTTCCAGGCAAGCTCAGAGCACCAGAGTAAATAGCTCAATGTGCCATTACCCTGACCTTTGCACAGTGGCACACTTTGTTTCTGCCTTTAATTTGGTTGTACCATAATGTCACAACAACAGAAACAAGACAAAAAAGAAGAATCACTGGGAAAAGCTGGATAACTTAACTGATCCTAGACGTCAAGAACCCAAACAGAATAGCCAAGTAGGAGTTAATGATGTGAAAAATATTACTTTGAAGAGAGCATGATGGGAACAAAATCTGTTTTGTATCACTTGCCTTACGTGTTAAGCAAATGATAGGTTCTTGTCCTCGTCTGTTACCACAAAATATGAAGGAATACGCAAACAGCTGTGATTAAAGTGATATTTTGGGACACTGACTATTCCTGAGCTTCAAGCCAAGAGTTTGTCCCGAAAGTGTCAATGTTCTACCAAAGGGAGTTATTGCTTAAAGAGACCCAAGTATGCAAACATGTGTATTTAGCTGTTTAAATATGGTCTCTGAGGCAATTTTCAGTGAAACCAATTCATGAAATCAAAAAAATAGAGAGCAGGACATTTGAAGCAGATGCGTCTTTTTTTTTTTTTACTATTTACTAACTTTTATCTCAATATTCATTTTAATGTCATCACCTGGGCCAGATAATGAATTGGGATTACAATATCAGGGTAACTGAATGAAATGTTCTCAGTCACAAAAAAGGACATTGTGAAACATTTTCCAGCAGTTGTCCAATTGTTCTGGCACTCATTTTATTCTCTTATATGGCAAACTCCACTCATCTAACACCTACTGTCAAGTGGAAAAAACAAGCAATAAAAAGTTTGTTTGTGTGCCTGTGCACTAAAACAAGCCTCATGTGTGCCAGGTGTGTTGTGCAAAAAAAAAAAAATCCATCTGGACTACCATGTTTTTCAACATTTTGTCTTTGTCTAAGCTTGAATGATGTGAAGTCATAATTTATGAAAAAGGAAGATGGTGGTGGGAGTCCACTTTTGGGGAGTCGCAGTCATCCTCAATGTGTGGAAATTTTCATGCGAGCCAGAACAAGTATTTCCAAATATTCTCTAATCCAGGGTTGGAGCTGATCTAGGAGATGCTGCTAATAGCTTCTCTCTCTCTATCTGGCTGGTCCACCTGTTGTGTTGCAGATGGGAGGGACGTGGTACCTGCTCACCTCAGCCTCCAAGTGCTCCTACCTGATGAAACATGGAACCAAGGTGGAACCTACAGTCATGATCCTCTCTACCCCCTCCACTCCCAATGGACCACTGTCTGTTAGCACTAAAACACGCTTGTGAGTACTGCTATGCACTTGTGTGTATGCAAATACCCATACTTCTCTCATTCTTACCCCTAGAGGGGGCAAAAATGCCACTGGACACTCTGCTCTTTGCCAATCCAGACTGACTTCACCCTCTCACCACATGTGTACACATTTATTGATTTGTTCTCAATAACAGGAAGAAAGGGAGCAGTAAAATCCCATTAGAATTTCCCCATTTCCCAGTTTTTCAATTATGTGGGTCAACCTGACCTGAGACTGAGAGAGAGTTGGATTCAACACCACATTTCTTAAATGTGAAAAACATGTGCCCTCCTTTCAGTTGAAGTTGTTGTTGAACAGTGCTTATTGACATTGTTGTGACTTGTGGGTTATAAAATTTATTTTGGCCTGAGCAGAGGAAATACTGAGCTACAACATGCTCAAAGTACTCATGCAATGAAAGTCAGTCCGGAAATTAAAATAACAACAATATAAAAGTTGTTGTATGAAATACACTTGGGAAACAGTATAATATGCCTAACACAGTGCACAGTAACCATTAATAAAAAAAAAAATTAAGAGTAAGCAAATTTCCAGTCTCAGTTAAACAAAGACAGTTCTGTCCTCATGTCTGACAAATAGGCCCAATGTTTAGATTTAAATTCAAAGGAAAACAGAAAATACTATAGCACAAAAAGGAACAAACAAACAAATTTGGAAAATGAAACTGTATAAGACAAGGATAAACATACATAACAGACATATTATCACTCATTTGTCTGGTGTGGTGGTGGGTGTAAAGCAATTATTTCGTCAGATACATCACATCATCATATTTGACAAGACTTCACATTATTCAAGGAAATGTGTGTGAAGGAACCACAACCAAAATTTTTAGACTTCCATCTTACTTCTGATGCAATGTTTTCAAGGCTGAGACAACAAACCAAGAATCAAGGGTGTGTAAGGAAGCCTCAGATATCCAGTTTTGTGAAATTAGTCTCCTAGCTATAAAAGAGTCTGCTACCATGCCTGACTGTGCCCAAATTAACACTGAGCCAGGCCTCAGTACCTCAAAAAGACCTGTGAGCAGAGACAGTTGTAACATTATACCATTATGTCATACCCATATTTCAGAAAAAGTATGGTCTTACAAAATCCAGACCTTTGGGGCAGGACTAAATGAGAAAAATTATGGTAGCTGGTTTGAATTGGGGGTTGGCCATTCATTTTAACAAAATGCATTATCAATTAGTAAAAGGCAGAGATTAAGACTGCCCTTTACTGACAAGGCTACCTAAATTCCCTTTAAAGATTCACTGACTACTTTCATTTGAAAAATATCCAGGACAGAGAGTGCCGGCAGTAATGAAATAATGGGATCTGTGAGCAAATAATGTTTGCACAGTGACAGGCTTTGCTCAAGACCCCAAATGACATGATTAATTCACAGCATGATTCAGAGGAGATCAATGGCAACTCTGAAAAAACATTATCTGGTATGGTGTTATTTTACACTACTTTGCACCACTTAGTTAGTCTTGTTAGTCTTGTTGTTTGACTAACTTCATAGGTGGAGAAAGCTACAGTATCTCGCTGCAGCATGTGGCCAGTCGCTGAATGTATTAAACTTGGCCATCTTTACACTGTAGACAAATTGTCAGTGGCGAATTCACAAAAGCATTGCTTGGCTTTTGCAGCCTCTTAACCTGAGCAAATAAAAAAAGAAAAAGAAAACTCCACAAAACACCTTCAAATGGTGAAATATACCCGTAACTGCAGTGCCAAGCAAATAACATCACAGTGTGTCTTTGCTAGTTGCACATATTTAAATGAGGTTATATGCATACTGTATATTTACCTCAAAATTGGTCCCTTGCCATGCAAATGAGCCTCACTGCAAAAACAATCAAATTCACAAAGACCAACGCTACTAGCCACATGCAGTTAGAGTGACATTATTAGCGTCTTCAGAGAGCTGGTGGTAATTGAAGCGCATATATAAGGGGAAAAAGAACATTGCTTTTTTGATTTAACTGAGGCAGAAATTATTTGCAGATACATATTGCCAGGCAAAACAATTCTTGCTACAGTTGATGACATAAGTTAGCCTGTGTGGACCGTGACTAAATGACTTGAAGATGAATGAGGACCCTGAGGCTAGACCAGTTGAGGGCAACTGAGGTAAGGGGTGGTGACTTCATTTTTCTAACTCTTCTCTTCTCTTCTCTTCTCTTCTCTTCTCTTCTCTTCTCTTCTCTTCTCTTCTCTTCTCAGTAATCACCAGTGTTGGGAGATATTACAGGTCTACAATCTCACCCCAACCCCGGGACGCCTAACACTTAAAGGTCAGTCCTGACAGACCTACAGACAGACATGTCTGCAGGTCACTGTCACCCTTTAAATGTGTTAACAGTCAGGTTAAATTTGACCACCAGTACCCATTATTGTGCTCGTTTTTCATTTTGTGGGTTGTGACAACCCACTCATAAATAAAAAACTGATGCTACTGTATGACAACACCTGTTGCCGAGCATAAATAAATCAAAGATTATTGCAATGCAGTATCCGTATATGTGACCACATGTGCCCTCCTATGTTCCTCAGGCCTCCGCCCTGAGCTGGACACTGACATTGTGATCCGTGAGACAGACTACACCTCTTATGCTATCATATATTATCAGAAATTTGGCAAGATCACCATGAAACTCTATGGTGAGTTTTTCAACCATGTGCTCCTCCATTTGCCAACTCTTTGGTTGCTCAGGTTTTAAGACTGCTGTATATGAATGTGATCCTATTTGATTCCAGTCTCATATTAGAGTTTCACTAGTGTCAGAAAAGTGATCGTGTTTTCCTTACTGTTTTTCTCTGTAAAGTTGTCATCTTTCTGTTGTCATCATCTTTTCTGTTTTCTGCGCTCTGCATACATACAGCCCGATCTGTAGATGATCTGTCAGAGCCCGTGTTGGCCAAGTTTGAGGAGCTTGCTGAGAAACAGGGAATGGGACTGGACTACCTCTTCCCCTTTCCTAACTACAGTATGTACATCTCCGCTTCTACAGTCTATAATTAAAGATCATACTCACCAGTCATTTTTCGACAACACATCTCATGCTGTCCTTCATTGGATTAATTGGATAGATATAAAATATAAGCTAAAATCTAACTTTAATGAATGTGTATTTTCATCCTTACCTTGTTAATATTGCCATTTGTGCAGGAGCGCAGCTGTAGCTCCCAAATTTTCTGTTACATGTCACCATCACTGACACATAAAGTGATGGTGTTACAGTGCACCTCTCTCCTTGACAGTGTATTAATCAAGTGTGTTTTTCTGTCTAGGTCATTGTGGTTCTGTGGAAAAGGATTATGTCATCAGTGAGTGGAAATATGTTTTTTTTTAATTTATCACTACAAAATAATGAAACAAGACAGAGAGACATTATATTCAGTCGTTGGTATCAGAGGAAGTACGTCAGGCAGTGATATTTTATCAACTGAGCAGGAAGTCTGAACTACTCCTTTATATTTCCCCCCCATCTCCATCTAGCTCCCTAAATTACAAAAGCAATAAACCTAGATTGCTTGTTAAAAAAAGAATCCCTTAAAAGCACAGAAATGTATTAATAAGTGATACATATTAGAAAACATCTCCTGCAAATATAGTTTTTCATTTAATCACCATGGCATGCAGATAGGAGTAAAAGGCTATTTTTCCAACAGGAGCCAAAGGAATTATACAATCAATAAATTTATAGCTGGCCTTTGTTAAATTTCCTCCAGCCCCAGTTGAAAACATCAAAGCTGAAGCGCTCAGTTGATTTCCTATTGGATGGTTGTCGTAGCTCATAGGTTTGAAGGATATTGAGTGTCTGCCCAGGTCTCTGCACACGAAGCCACTTTCAGCCTCGGGAATTTTGTCCATGCTCTGTAATGCACCTAACTTATTTCATGGATTTCATCCCGCTCAGTATAACTGTAGCATGGTTCACTGGTTCAGTGCACTGCCTGGCGGTAACTATACGGCCTCCACAGCAGAAATTATGGCGTGTGCCATGCTGGCTGAATGCACAGAGTGGTTTAAAGCTGAATGAGGTAATATGTATTATCGTGCTCTGTGCCCCAGCACTGTGTGTCGGCTCCTGCTGTCCTTCACCATGTGTGTCATGTAATACAGTGTTATTATAATGTATGTGCATATAACCTTCCTCTAGCATCACTGCCATGAAGAGACATTCCTATTGGTTAAATTTTACCTGCTTTATTGCAGAAAATCTACATCGTAACCAGACATTTAGTCTCATATTTAGTACTCATCTTGTCTTGCATACTTCTTATTCTGTATGTTTCTTTGTCCTTCTGTAACTTTAAATGCGTTAAACACATACTGTTTTTATATACTGAAATGTACAGAATTAGTGTCAGAAATTTGCATAAATTCACATATTTAATGATCTATCGCAGATTTAAAGGATTTAAAATGACATTTTGGTCAACTATCTCCACCCACATTTTCTATGCCATAAAGATGTTCCATATGTAAAACCATAATTCCATAATATGACATGCTTAATATGCTTAATTTGGCTGTTAAAATGTGCACACTGTCACAATGACAACTAAATGAATGCAAGGCTAATCACATGCATTTTCTCCAAGAAATGTTTCCAATGCAATTTCATGTCTTTCAGGAATTTTTCTGGGGAAAAGTATAAATATACTGAAACAAGGCAGAATTTGGCATATAAGGCCACTACTATCAAGAAAATGTGATTTGATTGAAGAAAAACAAGTTGGTTGGCTTTGGGATTTTTTCATCTCACTGGTAGATTATTTTCACTTGATTGAAGAAGGGAAAAAAAATTAAGGCTGAATATACAGTTTTTTTCAATCACTTTACCGCCTCTGTCAACTGAGAAACCATGGTATCAAAACAGTTAATACATAGGCCTAATGAGAGGCGCTCTTCCCAAAATAACACATTTTGTTTGCAAAAGGCTCCTACCATGACAAAACATTTCAAACATGCAGCAAAAGCACATTTTGTCACCACCCAATACAACTCGCAGTCAAGCGAGTTAATCCTGCCACTCACTCACTTGATACTCAACACCAAAATGCAACATACCCTCTTCAGTCTGAGCAGGTACAACCTTACTTTTTCCTGTGTGTATTGCAGTCATTTTTTTTTTTTTTTGACAATTTCCATAGTTACATATTGTAAAGCAAGGAGCAAAAGCCAATATTTCCCTCAAACAACTCAACTTATGCCCAAATGAGTAGATTCCTTCAATCAGCTCTACTGTACTGTAACACAGTTGACAACAGAATACAAAATACAGCTATCAATTTGAACAAGGTTCTCCTGTGTGCTACACATTCAAATGTGAACTTACAGTAAAGAATTGCATCCAAACTCAGAAAGACTTTGAAGTGAAATTTTACTGTATTGATGGCAAAAAAGGAGTTGAAAAAAAAAATACAGAATACAATTTATAGGCCCCTTTTTTGTAGGTGCATCCTGATTGATTGGTGAATTGTGGAAAGGGTAGAGATGCATGTGCACTAGTGATTTCACAGTGATGCAGGTCATTTCTATCAGCTGTGAGCGCATGCTTTGCTTTTGACTACCATAGTGAAGTCAATGGAGTCAGGGCCATGTGAATGACACATCTGAGAGGTGTTGTGCAAAAGAGCCTGAAAAATGTGTGAGTCCAATGAAAAGGTATGAACACATTTGCAAAAGAAAACTTCTGCTGTGGTTTGGAGGTGAAGATGACGACAAAGTGGATCCCAGTTTCATTATACTGGAAAAAGCAATTGAAAAAAACTGTAACTCGCTTGACTGCAGGTTGTATTGGGCAGTGACAAAATGTGCTTTTGCTGCATGTCTGAAATGTTTTGTCATGATAAGAGCCTTTTGCAAACAAAATGTGTTATTCTGGGAAGAGCGCCTCTCATTAGGCCTATGTATTAACTGTTTTGATACCATGGTTTCTCAGTTGACAGAGGCGGTAAAGTGATTGAAAAAAAATTGTCAAAAAAATATGACTGCAATACACACAGGAAAAAGTAAGGTTGAACCTGCTCAGATTGAAAAGGATATGTTGCATTTTGGTGTTGAGTATCAACTGAGTGAGTGGCTGGATTAACTCGCTTGACTGCAAGTTGTATTGGGCAGTGTACTACTGTAACTTGCCGGTTCTGATTTAGAAAAATTCGAACAATGGAAGCAACAGTGCCCTGCCTTAGAACTGGTTGAACCTGTTGTCCTGCCTCTCTGTAGGACAGGCCATGATTGATTACATGGACTATGATAGTGGCCCAAATTTCATCTGAAACTGGTGTTCGCCGTACACTGCCAACACGTACACCTCTACCACGTACACCTCTACCGCGTACACCACCACGTTCACGCACTCTTCCTCAGACACCTCCACCTCTTATCCTCACTTGCCTTCTCACTTGCTCCACACCTCTGGGATCCATGCTTGCCAACAGCAACACAAAACTGCCCCTTTTTTGTAGGTGCATACTGATTGATTGGTGAACGGTGATTTGTGGAAAGGGTAGTGATGCATGTGCACTAGTGATTTCACAGTGATGCAAGTCATTTCTATCAGCTGTGAGCACATGTTTTGCTTTTGACTACCATAGTGAAATCAATGGAGTCAGGGCCATGTGAATGACACATGTGAGAAGAGTTGTGCAAAAGAGCGTGAAAAATGTGTGAATCCAATGAAAAAGTATGAACACATTTGCAAAAGAAAACCTCTGCTGTGGTTTGGAGGTGAAGATGATGACAAAGTGGATCCCAGTTTTGTTATACTGGAAAAAGCGATTGAAAAAAACTGTAAGATGGCAAGTTTTTTGCACTTTTAATGTAGTGATCTGTTTCTGATTGATGAAAGCAAATTAATAATGTATATGTTGTTACAGGCTGTTCTGTATGCTAGATCTGGTTTCAACCTTACACAAACCGGGCAGAATGTAGTCATTTTTGGCCAATCGGGGCAAGAGTTGCAGATGAGTTGAAAGCAAAGACGCAAAGAGATTGCCCCATCTCCCATCTTACATTACCTGCATTCATCCAATAAAATGTTATCAAAATGTGACAAAATAATGCATCAGCTCACCGGGCAAAAGTGAATTTGGGCAGAGAGTTCATGAAAACCCCTTTGAAAACTCACGCTGAGAGTGACAGACAAAGAGGGAGAGAGAGAGAGAGAGAGAGAGAGAGAGGGAGAGGGAGAGAGAGAGGGGTGCAACAGATTGGTTGAGAGAAGATATTTGTATTTCAGGGAGACCAATGACCGGCTGCCTTTACTTGCAGCAACTATTTTCACATTTCCTTCCTCGGGCTGGACATGTGTCAGACTCAACTTGTGTAACAATCAGTCATTCAGAGCTGGTCAACAACATGTTTTCCAATGTCCACCGCCTGACGAATCAATCAGCATTGTTCTTTTACGATTTCTCCTGTCACTTTCCTTCACAGATTGTGTCCCCACATGCTGAGGAGGTGGAGCTGCACAACAGGCACACTCTGCTTTCGCCTCATGTTCTTGCAGCACCCTGCAGTTCTCAGCATTATGTGATCTTTTTATTTGAATGTCAGCAAAGTTTCTGCTCAAAAAGTGAACCCAAAATGAATAAAATGCTTAAACAAAATGCTGACTTTATATGCAAGTATTTTTTTCTTTAACTTTTAATGACTTTATGAAACACACATACAAATAAATAAAATAGTAAGGTTATAATAATGAAATAATACATTTTATTTGTACAGCACTTTTTAAAACAAATGTTACAAAGTGCTAAAGGTTTGTAGTCCTCATAATCCTCTGGCTGATTGTTTCAATGCTGTAGGCCAAACCCTTAAAAATAATACTATGTTGACTAATCTCAGACCTCAGTCTTTTTACTTATGTGTGATTTTTGGAGTGTGTGTTCTATGTGCATGATTGTGTGTGTGTGTATGTGATGTGTGTGTGTGTGTGAGATAGAGAGAAAGAGAAGGGAGAGCGACAGAGAGGGGGGATGGGAGGTAATGAAGCCCAGATGCAGACCCCAAAAGGGGTTGAAGAGTTTGGTTACAAAACTTAACTTTACATTACCAAATAGGTAACCCCCACCTCATCCATCACCCCTGTAGTGTGTGTGTCTCTCTCTCTGTGTGTGTGTGTGTGTGTCTTTATTATGTAACCAGCTGATTGCAAGTCTGTGCCTGTCTTATATCCAAACAAAGGGAGCTCTGATGGAACCATCAATATAGATGAGCTCTAAAAGAATCCATCCTGGCTCACTGTAGCGCTATACAAATTAAACAATATATATTATCTTACGCAATCTGAAACAAACACTAGTCAATTGATTTGAATTGCACAAAGGACATTGTGTGCTTACCTGAATGGATCTACAGCAAAGGGAATGCATGTGATAATTTGTTAACAAGATGATACCTGCCCTTGTTATAAAACCCGGTACATTGTCCAAACAATTTATTAAACTGTTGGCACTCAAACTGCATTCGCTGCAATTTGAGTCAATGTCTAGAAGTTGAATTGAGTCACTGTATGGAGCACTGGCAAAGCTTTATTTGATAAAAAAGAAAAAACAGAATATCAGTGTAAAGGTCCCTGTAAATGTAGTGTCTCATTAGATCCAGTGCAGTTTGCATCTCATGGGAATTGTATTTCTTTTACTCAACACTGATTGATAGTTAGTCCAAAGAGATAGGAATGCATTTACTGCAGCTCACAGATTTGATTGAAGGACTTTGCATGTCTTTATCTAAAAACACAGAAGTTTTACAGAACTGCTTGTGATTCCTTGATTGTGATAATGGTGCATGCATGCATGTTGGTGCATGTGTGTGTCTTTTGGTTTTTATATACCATATGGTGAGGAAATTGCACTCATTACCAAACAACTGTAATGATACTTCAACCCATTTTCTTACTTTCCTGACTTCCAGCTACACGTGCCAGTTGTGTAACAGCTGTGATTTGCAGCCAGAGAGCTTTTGTAAGACAGAGACAAGCCAAGGGAGGGACAAAGCTGTGTGTGTGTGTGTGTGTGTGTGTGTGTGTGTGTGTGTTAGGGAGGAGATTGTAACAGAAGGAGGGGATTGGGAGCAGGCCCCTGCAGGATATAAGGAGCGTCTAGCAGCCCTCATTCCTCACCTTCTCCTGATCCTCACACACACACCGGCAGAGACGCTCCAACACCTCAAGGAGAAGCCATGAGGAACACACTGCTGAGGATGCTGGCCACTCTGCTGTGCGCACTGGCCGCTTGCGCTGACATCATGCCCGTCAAAGACTTCAACCTGGAGCAGGTGAGAGAGAAAGAGAGAGAGAGAGAGAGAGAGAGAGAGAGAGGAAGAAAGAGAGAGAGTAATTAAGTTAATGTTGCTTGTGTCATACCCATTTTGAAATCTGAGATTCCCAAAATGATCATGGATAAGTCTCAAAGGTTATTGATCCTTATGCCTAAAATTACATTAATGCCTTTAATGAGATCAGATAACGGAGAAATGAAAGGTCAAACAGGGCTTTTGTTACTATGTGTCCTTTCATAATGATTTATGTAGCAAACATGTGCTGAATACGATTGTCTGACTCATCATGTTTCTTGACCGATTTTGAGTAGTGGAGGATATTTATTATTCCCTGTCTTTCTCTCAGATGGCTGGCAAGTGGTACATGGTCGGCTTTGCCACCAACGCTCAGTGGTTTGTGACCCATAAGGCAGCGATGAAGATGGGCACTGCCATGCTGGTGCCAACCCCTGGAGGAGACCTCGACCTCTCCTACGCCAACCTGAAGTGAGTCTGAGTTTCAGCGTATTTAAGCTTGTTCCCAGAAAAATCACTGAAACAAGTGAAACTGCATTGGAAACAAGTAATTCATTTATCCCACTGGCAGACTTGTTTCACTTTTTTAAGAAAACTAAACTGTAAGGCAGAAAATGAGACTAAATCACTTAGTTTTAAAGCGGTGAAGTGATTAAGCCTTTATACTGGAAACGTGAATCTGTTTGGATGAGTTTTACATGAATACGATGCAGAATAAAGTGACCTTTGACTGATTTCCTCTCTTCATCAGTGCTGATGGTAGCTGCTGGAGAATGACTCACCTGGCTAAGAAGACCGAGACTCCTGGACGCTTCACCTTCCGCAGCCAAGGCAAATACAGACACACACACATATACGCTAACACACTAATGCACACACAAACCCATTCCACAGCCTAACCCATGTCTCTTTGTGGTCATTAGCTTGGAACAATGACAACGACATGCGCATTGTGGAGGTGGTGTACGACAGCTACGCCCTTGTCCACACGATCAAGACCAAGGATGGCGTGTCTGAGGTGCTCAACAAGCTTTACAGTGAGTGCTTCCCTCTCACTTCACACCACAGCAGCCCCTGTTGTGTCCCTCCTTGAAAGCATTAAATTAAATGTATGGAAGCCTGTCAGCACATATGAAGTTTTCTAAACATCTCAACAGACCATTAGGCCAGCTGTTTCATAAACTGAGTCCCAGAATGAGGCTATTGTATTGCTTTTATTTCTTAGTAGCATTTCAAAGTTTAACACTTTTCTCTCTGTCTTAACAAAGTGATATAATCTCATATTCAGTATTAAAGTCCTATTTTTGTAATGAAATAAATGAAAAAGATAATCCCACTTGTCTCCAAGGTCAATCAACTTGTCTCCAGAATTTTCTTGACTCAAGCTTCATTTTCTTGATGCAAGTGGATTGATCTCACTTATTCTATCTTGTTCAACATATTTATACTTGGTCCCAGAAAATTTCTGAAACAAATAGGGATTATCTCATCCCAATGGGTGATTTTTTAAAAGCCTTGTTTAAGAAAAAAAAAAAAGATTGTATGACTGAACATAAAGCTAAACTTTTTTTGCAGTGGAAATTTCAGTTTTCTTATTAATTTCCCCTCATTATTCAGTTCTTTTCTGTGCTGTCCTGATCATTACAATATGTAAGAGTCATTGCTGTCTCTTGTGTTCTGTAATCCCAGTCAGTTGTTGTACTTGTGATGATGACACTGTTGTTGTGTTTGCAGCTCGCAGTCCTGAGGTGAGTCCTGACCTGCAGCAGATGTTCACAAAGTTCTCCCTTGAAACTGGCATCAACTCCGACAACATCGTCATCCTGTCTAAGAACGGTAAGCCCAGGAAGAGACACACAAAGATAGACACACACACATTCATTTATCAAAAATTGTGTTTCTGTTGTGTGTGACATGATTCTGGAAAAGTCCTTGGCTCACTGGCCTCCTCCTGATTGCTGTTACAGCTGAGTGTCCCGAAGCCTGAGGTCCTCCTCCTGAGCTCCTCCGTCCTCCAGCTGTCCCTCTGAGGTCTCAGCCTGTCATCTCCCAACGGGTGTTTTTCTCCCTCGCTGGGTCTCCTCTGCAGCATCCCAAAGCTACACCTGAGAAAATGAAGCTTAACTCAACTATTTCTCTCAAAATATTGCTGCCTACTGCACCAAAGATCAATCCTAATCTTAATTCAACCCTGTGTCTCTCCAGCTCTGGCTTTAACTGTGGCATTAGAATGACAGAATATAGGGTTGATAGCAGGACAAAGAGAAAGACTAGGAATAGATGAGACTGTGACTATTCCTCACACTCCGCCAAATGCAGGAAGGGATGGACTAAATTGACACACTGGACGTGCATACCCTGCCCTACCCACCTGATTGGTTAGTAATCATTGCCTTCGGTTGAGGTTAGGGTTCAGGTTGGGGTGTGGTTAGGGTTAGTCAATCAGAAGCAGAGTAAGGGCAAGTCTTCTTGTGACAGGCATGTCCAGTATGTCCATTTAGTCTCTCCCAATGCAGCTTCCATACCAGCCTTCACATTTTGTACATGAATGTCTGTATTTTAACTGCTGTTTTCTTTTGTTATAATTTTTTTGCTGAAATAAACCTTCAAATACTTTTGAGTTCAGACTTGTTCCTCAAGTCAGGTCTGCGAAATGGTTCATGTTACTTCCATACTTTAACTTCACACATACTGCCCCCTACTGGTTGAGCGGTCATTTACAAGAATAAAACCCTCAGAAATGCCACACAATATTTTACTGAATAGAAGGATCGAAGTTAAAATATTGTAAATCGATGTTTGTAAAACAAACTAAAAACTGCATTGAAGCAGTTAATCAAAATGAAGAAAGACTTTTTAGAAATCGAAACTAATAAATGGTTGCTATAACACTATTACAGAACAATAGACCATAATTAAGCAAATATTACACTACTTATTTTGTTCTAAAATCATTTGGGAAATTAAATCTTAACACTATGAGGCTTTATAGGTAAAATGCTATTTTGTTATCTAGAAACCAACCAGACTACACTTTTAAACTAGCCGGTTTCCTTCAGATGTGTGAGAACAGAGGTGCTGTTTGGGAAGGGAGGGAAACAGCCTGCTGACCACTGAGCGCTGGGCTGCCTTAGTTAAGAGCATTTCAGTGGGACTTTATTTTAAGGACAGGAAAAGATTCAAGACCCCACCCAGATTTTTCACAGGCCATCTGGGGATTCAACATTGTGACATTCAAGTTGCCTGTATGTTAGAGCTTCTTATTTTTTATTTAAAGGACCCCTAGACTGGCCCCCATTCTGCCTCCTTTTGATCAAGACTTTACCACAGGGATTTCAGAAATGGGAATTAATTCTCTGTTTCTAAAGCCTTAAATGTATAACTACTTACAACCGCTGTGCTGTACCTATTCTGAGAGCACTGATGGATTGCTTTTAGGGTCAGTCAACATATTACAGTGTTACTGGCTCTGCTCCCACCTGGTATTAATTATTAGGCCTAATTGTTTTCATACACAAACCACTCTCAGAGACATGCAGAGTTGTCTGCAAGGATTTGGTCCAGGTCACGTGCACAACAACGGACACATATACAGACCGACTGGTGCACAAACATGAAAACGTTAAAAATGTCATGGTGCACGTGTCGATGGCGCTCTTCATCAGTTCACCTGTTACTGAATGAAGCTGCACCATCTGACCACAAGGGGGCAGTCTATGAAACGCCACCGATTCAGCTCCACACGTCACGCACCCCATGGAGCTCCTCTCCTTCAAGCTTTCACATTAGTTCACTTTGTAACTGCAATACACATGACACAGTACACATATGACACAAAAGTTCATTCAAAAAACCTAGCAAGAGATAAGGAAAATAAAATTAGACCTAAAAAATGAAGTTCTTCCACAAGACTTGAGCATAGATAGATAGATGGATAGATAGATGCTGTTATGATGATGCAAGTACAATCCCATCTCTGTATATTGTACCATTTAAGTAGTAGCAAGTGCAGCCTTTTATTTCTCATGTCAGCATGTGGGGGGAAAAAAACGACGTAGCAAGAGCTGAAACTAATTCAGTCAGTTCAGCTAAAATGGCTTTATAAGTGACCCAGTTAGAGAGAATTGATGTAGCCATGATTCATATCCTCTGACTCAGTGTCCCTCTTTTTCACTTTGCTCCCATTTGCCCTCTCTTTCTCTGGATTTCTTTTTCCTCCAGGTTCATAATTCAGACAAATCGTATTAACGAGACATCGCTTCATTGTTTATTTTTTGTCTCTCTCCTTGCGGCATTTCCACTCAGACTCAATGCCCTGCCCATGTTTGTGTTACAAGCTACCAGAACACCCTATTTATTTCTTTTATCTCGTGTGTGACCTTCACCAAAATGTTAAGCATGTCTGAACGGCATTACATGGACGACCTTTGAGCCAACATGAACTTGATCCATAGAAAAAGACTTGATATTTTAAGATCAAAGACTCTTTATTGAACTCAACAGAATCAAAAGCAGAATGTGGGTTATGGTTTTGTCTCTCTGTACTGAAGGTTAATCCATTATCACTGCCATTATTTTCAAACCACATACCGGAAGCAAGTGTGCAT
This sequence comes from Myripristis jacobus, assembly GCA_900302555.1. Taxonomy (NCBI): domain Eukaryota; kingdom Metazoa; phylum Chordata; class Actinopteri; order Holocentriformes; family Holocentridae; genus Myripristis; species Myripristis jacobus. The sequence continues at coordinate 36,007 of OMLB01000311.1, forward strand.
GGTGAGAACAATATAATTATGTCAAAAAAAAGTAAAGTTCAAACTGATCTGGAGTCATTCGTCAGCTCTCCTTCATGGGTCGGAAGCAGATGGGACTGAACCGTGCTCTGAAGGTGGAGAGAGTCTTCTTTGAGGCCCCGGTTAGCAGGTAGTCTGCATTCACCAGCTGTCCTAGTGTCTGAGATGACGTGAAATAAAGACAATGAGGCGATGATGATATACAAAATCATTCACGTGATAGGATGCCACGGCAGCCATTTGACCTTACATCCATTCAAACACCAAATTCACAACAAAAGAACACAAAATGGCAGTCAGCTGTGACGTTTGATAAACTGTGTCAGCTGATGCCACTGAAAGGTAAACGTAAGTGACACTGACACGGTTCAAAACAATAAAGTGTACATCTTTTGAAAGCAGGTTGGACAACAGTGGCACTGGAGCTCGGTTCAGCAGCGCCCCCAGTCCTCAACACGTTTCTGTGGTAGCTGAACAAACCTTGACTCATGCTCTTTCAGGCACGCACATTGCATGTGTGTGTGTGTGTGTGTGTGTGTGTCACAGAGGGAAGGTGCAAATGTTGTGAGTGTGTTGTATAGAGTGCTGCTCCTCTATACATTAATGTAGCTGCTTTTGCTGCATAGAAACCTGCGCTGGTGTTCTCCAAAAAGTCAGCTTTTGAAGACATGAGACAAATTGCCTGATTCTCTCACACATGCGTTGTCAAAGTATGCATTTGGGCTTCGACTGGGTTTTATGGGTCATTTAACTTAGCACACAAAACACAGAGCAGACGTTCAGTTCAATTCAGGAAAAATAACAGTTTCAAAATTCGAATTTATGAAGATTTCATGCAACAGCAGCAGTGAGGTTGTAGCAGGCCTGCATTAAGTTGCCCAGGGGAAGGCGAAATGGCTGAACACTTTGAAGGCACAATGGGTTAATAAGCCAATTAACACCATAACCGCTTTCAAGACCTTGGACACAAAAATAAATCTTTGCTTTTGTCATGCTGTTTGGACTTTTCGCTGGATGGAGTTCAGTGCCTCCAAACAGTTTTCTCAAGTGCAGACAAGCTGTTCAACCACATTCATTATCTTTCTGTGATTATCTCAGTTTCTTGACACGCTTTGTATTGCCCAAAGTGGCAAATCCAATTTTTCTGTCGCCTGCAGAGGCTAAAACGACCCAGAGCAGTATTTGTAAAAGCCATTTGTCCTGCCCTGTTTTTTAACAACTTAAACACACATGCACATACAAATGCATGCATGCACTGCAAACACACGGTCCAACTTCAATCAAAACCAAGATGTACATTTATAAAGTGTAACTCTTCAACTCAAAGTTGACCATTTAATGCAAACGTCTGAGCCAACTGGTGAATGACATGTAAGACTCAAGTGTTTGGCAAAGAAATAAACCAACCGCTGAATGAGTAAAGGCTGGAGGTTCATACCGTCCCAAAAGAAAAAGAAAAAAAAAAAAAGCTGCCGTGCTGAGCTAAACCAACACAACCATGGAATGACATGATTTCCCATCATGCTTTGAGAAACCCCTCTCCGTCCTCCCTCAGCAAGGAACGTCCCGCACAGGTACAATCGAATGTCATAAGATTTAAACATAAAACTCTATTTCATACATATTATGTTATGGACAGAAATATGATATCATTGTAATATAGATCTGAAATTTCTCATCAGTGTTAAAGTACTGAACCTAGATCTCTGAATAGAGCTTTTTGAGAAAAAGAGAAAATAACACAACGTACTGTATTTACAGAGCAACTTTTGGCATCCATATTCAACTCTATATTACCACAATATGAGTGGCGTGTCTGTTGCATTCGACAGACATGAGGGTTGACCGACTGCTGCAACGACAGCCGGATAAACAAATGATTTGGCATGTTGATTTGATCATTTTTGATATAAGATTTTCTTAAAAAATAAAATCAAAATGGAACAGAGACTGGCAATAAATCTGTGCTAGCACACGACCCAGTAGTTATAATTATTTGTCATATACAGTATTCAAAGGACTCCTGAAAACTCCCAAGCACAATACAAAGAAGGACAAGCCGGTTAGTATATACACATATAGTCTCTCCGAGCCATATTCCACTGAATAACTGTCCCCTTCTCTTTCTAATAGTCTTGATATAAAAAAAACAGATTTCTGTACACGTCTTTCCCCACATCACCACCCACTCTGGGAGATCATTGTCCTATTGGATGACACTTCCTCCCTCTCTCCCCTGTGATTGGTCACTGAACAAAATCTCCTTCTCTCTGGCATCTGGTGGTCTGATGAATCAAACTCCCTCAGTGTCACGTCATTGGCTGTTAGATGAACCACTCCTTCTTTGATTCGTCGATGGTTTCTGGGTTGTCGGTGCCAATGATGGCCGTGTCCGCCGATTCCCCGCCGGACTCCCCGCTCCCTTTGGCCTCGTTGGTGTGGTACGTGCCCTTGTGACGGAACATGTAGCGGATCAGGAACACCAGAGTGCATAAGATGGTGAAGATCACCACCGCAATGATGCCTGCAGAGGAGAGCCACACCATGTGAACAAGAAGATCATTTCTTAACATTTGTTTTAACCCACTTGCTGCAACAGAGAGGTGAAAGTTCCAGCATCAGGACCAGAAAAATACCAGACCCATGTTGCAGAAGAACATTTTCTACTCATTTTTGTTGACTAACTCACAAAAAATGTGGAATAAGCACATAATAAATCAGTGATTCAGGGCAATTATGAGAGTCATGTAGACTCAACCATGTCAGCTGAGTCTAAAGAGTCGTCACTTCACTGCCACTGTACAGAGTGCAGCTTTAAATAAAGACAAAAGCAACGTATGTATGAAATATGAAGAAAAAAAAAACTATGTAAAACTGTATATATATAATACGCCCCCTTTCCCTCATTTTTCACAGTAACATTGGATAATATTACACTGATTACTGAATATGATTTTTACCTCTGCATACACTCTTTTCCTCATCCCTATAAAACGCATCATGCTTGATAGCATAACCATGGAGGATCAGCGTCTATCATCGCTAAAGTTTGTTAGGGTACAATGCTACTTTGCTGCTCAAATCATCTTTTTTTATTAACTTTAGCACTGCCTGTGCTGAATTATGTGGTAAACTATACATCAAAGCAGACTGAAAGAAATGGCAAGTCATTTCAAAGTCTGTAATACGTCAGATTGTTTTTTCTGACAGATCAGTGGTGGCAGTTTGGGGCCAGACACACTTGTTCATTATGCTAAACAGGAGTGGGCAGGGGTTCCCCACAGACAGCCCTGTGCCGGCAGACAGAGCCTCCCACCTTTGAAAAACAGAGCAAGTGCCGGCTGTTTATATACTGAGAGAAAACCTGCTCGGTAGAATAGCTGTTGACTCAAACACCCCGTGCATACAGATGTGCTGAAAATGACACTCTTTATGAGTGCGTGGATGTGAAGTTCATATGTAATTCCATGTTTCAGAGCAACGGGATGACGAAATTGAGCGCTGAGTACCTCCAATGATGGCTGAGTTCCTGTTGACTCCATCAGGAATCACCCTCTCCTCGTTGAAGGGGAACTCTGCATCTGATCAGAGGGAAGAGAGGTTAGGCTGTGATGTGATCATGTCAGGAAGAGAGAAAGAGAGAAAGACAGGAAGAAAAAAGAAACAAAGAAAAGCGGCACACAGCTGCATCACTGCACTTCCCCGGAGAGGAAATCATATCACAGCGTGTAACATTCATATTTCCAGCACACGCACTGATTTTGCCCTCAATTTGTGATAAAACATGACAACTGTTTTTCAACACTCGAGGACTAACAGGCTGCGGTGACACTAATGAAGGAGGAAAACTGCGGCATGAGGTGTCTCCTGCACTTCCATACATGCTTTCACACATAAATCGAGCCAGTCAACTAGCCAGATAAATATGTCAGTGGGAAGTGTGCCTCTGGGATAAGTAGTGGGATGTATTTCATTAAAGATCCGCAGCAGGTTGCGAGGTTAATAACAGCTGCCGCTTCCATCCATCCACGCAGTGATACGTCTCAGTCAGCAGCCATCATCTAATTGGCTCTTCTTCTCCCTGGATGGAGAGATGTGCATGGTAAACGAGTGGTGGGAGAGACGGACGAGGTGGGTGGAGATGGACGCGGTGGTGGGCGCTAATAACACGGGGCAAACACAAGAGAGCAGAGATCGCCATTTAGAGCTCTGGTTCTCTGCCTCGCTGTCTGTCCGTCTGTCTTTCTAATCGAGGAAAAAACAAAGAAACACAGACATGCATACCTCCACACACTCTCTCTCTCTCACACACACACACACACAAGCAGCGACTTCCTGGTATG
>OMLB01000312.1:7717-18083 GCA_900302555.1 Myripristis jacobus
AACCTCCGCTTCCCGCCTCGCCACATACAGTTTGTGTAAAAAATGCTGATATTTTGGCTTGGGGGGCTGAACGGTTGGGAAACCTCCGGTCTTCCATTTACAATTTTTGTTTGTTTGTTTGTTGTTATTTTTTCTCACCGTAACGGTCGGCAACACTCCCCTCTCTCCCCCACTGTTTGCATGTGTGTGGGAGTATCTCCACAAACTATCAAATGTATCAAACTTTGCCTCTCTATTTAGCACTATTTGACCAACACCATGATTTTATATTTTACTGACATGCATCTTGTGCTTGACCTTGTTTATTGAGAACTAAATCAAGTAGAAACACTGTCTGAGCACAACTTGAGTACATCACAGCACCTGAAATAAACACATATCTAGGGGGCCCCCTGAGTGTAATCAATACATGGAAAAACTGTTGATCTGTGCACTTGAAGTCATATTCTCAGACATCTGCATAGACATTTAAAAACATAAAACAACTTGTACATGACTGCAAGAGTACAAAGTCTTAAGCTGTTCATCATATGTGGTATGTCATATACTAAACATAGACACATTCTTTTGATTCTTGTCGATCAGACGGCGTTAAGGTGGTATTATTGTTAGACTTTCATTTCCCTTCTGTCCCTCTCTGTCTCCCTGCAGCCATGGCCAATCACAGGAGGCCAGAACCTGGCCCCAGACCCTCCACAGAGAGACCTGCTTCTCACAGGGTCAGTTCAGTTAAACCCTTTGTCATCCCTCACAGGACTTTGTACCGTGAATACAGCAAACACTGCAGCATGTTTCCTTCAGTGTCAGCCATTTTACAACATTGTAACTGTTTGTGTCTACAGGCACGAAGATGGCACAGTGCGTTTCTGGGATGCATCGGGAGTATGTCTGTATCCTATGTATAAGCTAAGCACCGCAGGTGTGTTCCACACAGACACCGATCCCAATGACAACATGAACCAAGGCACTGAAGGAGAGTGGCCTCCATTCAGAAAGGTGTGTGTTGCCATACACAGACAACCTTCAGAAAAGGGCATGTTTGCCCAGTAACACAGAAAAGGGCACTGAGGAAGAACACCTTCCTTGAAGCAATGCTGCTCACAACTAAACTGACCTTTGTCAGTTATGATAAATATAATGATATGTATTATTATATTCTGCCTGTCCTCCAGGTTGGCTGTTTTGATCCTTACAGTGACGATCCAAGGCTGGGCATTCAGAAGATCCACCTATGTAAATATAGTGGCTATCTGATTGTGGCAGGCACTGCTGGACAGGTGAGATGGTGGTTAAACATTATTTAACTTTAGCCTCTTTTATCTGATAGCAGAATTTACTGCAATTGAAAGGCCCAATGCCTGCCAGTTTCACTGGGTATGCAAATATTTGCTGTCAAACTATTGTTGGCCGTCTGGACTGGTAAGCAAGTGTAAATTGTGGTCTTGATTTGACATTGATGCCTAGAATATTTAGCATGACAGCACTGCATTTAGAATTTCAGGCTTTACTTACAATGTGTGATCTCTGTAGTGTTTTCTTTATATGTTATTCTGCTTCTTTACTTCTTTCCAAGTGATCTTATGGTTCCATCCCTACAGATCCTGGTGCTTGAGCTGAATGACGAGGAAGCCGAGCAGACAGTGGAGGCTAAAGTTGTTGACTTGCTGCAGGGCCAGGAGGGATTCCGCTGGAAGGTAATGGCCATTGTTGGGCTGGTTACTCACAACAAAAGTTAGATATCACACATTACTTGGTACTTACTTCAAAAAACATTAATATTAACTATTTAAATTGGAACTCCTTGGAGGTAGTAATTCTTTACACTTAATATTGCTGCCACATAACATTGTCAGAACTGATTGATCTCTTACTCTCTCTCTTCATCAGTAAAAGTCGGTTTAACCGTGTGTTTGTTTCTTGATAAAAGTCAAAGCAGTGGGAAGGGTTGGTGTTTCCTGCCATTATACTAGCACACCGTGACAGGATGATAACTAATGATGAAATTGAATTAACGGTGGAATCTAGTTTTTGGACAATTCAAATTCACTACTTAGAAACAGTTGTAAAATCATACCTCATCCACATAGCATGCCATGTGAGCAAGCAGAAAGCCAAACGGCTCAAAAAAATTTCAATGACATTGGATGTTGTAGCTCTGGGCCCTAATAACATTTACCTTGTTTCTATTTCAACAATATTATGCTGGAGTATCCTTCCCAGGTCCCTCCTACTGATTGGCGGCTCAGATTTGATCATATCTTCAGATATCAAGATAGAATGCAGAATACAATGCAACATTGCCCTGTATGGATGAGGTGTCAATAATTGCTATGATGTTTTTGCCTGGTCAGGGACACACTCGTCTGGATGTGCGAGAAGAGCCAGTGCTGTTTCCTCCAGGCTTCCAGCCTTTCGCCCTGGTCCAGTGCCAGCCTCCTGCTGTGGTCACTGCCCTCACCCTGCACTCGGAGTGGAAGCTGGTGGCCTTTGGCACCAGCCATGGCTTTGGGCTATACGACTACCAACAGAAGAACAATGTCTTCGTCAAGTAAGAGGATTAATTTGAACAAGAAATTTTACTTAAGAAAATTTGTTTTAGAAAAAACATATATTGAGTTTTTGACCTCCCTTTCTTGCACAGCTCCATACATCCACACCTAGGAGTTTATCAGTACAACCATAGTCTTCTGGTCCAGCATAGAGTTTAAGTGCACCTATTCACATTTCCCCAGCCAGTCCATGTTTTCAAGCTCCTACAACCATGCCTCTCTAATCTTTGGTTATTGCTTCCGAAAGTTACATTTGAGTCCCTAAGAGAATGCAGGGTCAAAATCAGATGGTGCTTCACATGTAAAAGGAAACAAATGAGTACATGGGGTCAAACTATAATTTGGCCAGACTGACTGTGCGCATTGCAGTTGTGCATGAAGCTGTGCACCACCTAAAACTTGGAACCATGTTGGCCAGAGCACCTCAGTTAAGTACCTGGTAGGCAAATAGGAACTAGAACTGAGACTTCTTTTTTTCTTGTTGGGGTTTAATTTTCCTGCAGTGCTACAAAATTGCTGAAGTTTTCAGTCACATGGTCAACATGAAAAGCGCAAGAAACTTGAAAACTTGCAACCACATGTTTATGAAGATTTGGATTGTCCAGTAAGCCAAGCTTGAAAAATCTACAATCTGAAAAGGATGCACTTGAATATTCACTTGGACTTGTCTTCCATGGTGACTGCTCCATAATGTTGGTCATCAGAAAGGAAAGCGATTCCTCCAGCTAACTGAAAAATGTTCCACAGAAACATTTGACACTGGAACAGCTTTGCAGTGCTCCACACAGTCTATGCATTTGTGATTTTGTATTACTCACTGTTACCCCGATCTTTTCCCCTGATCTGTAGATGCACTCTAAACCCCAGTGACCAGCTGGCCATGGAGGGTCCTCTGTCCAGGGTAAAGAGCATTAAGAAATCCCTCCGACAGTCCTTCAGGAGGATTCGACGCAGCCGAGTCTCACTCAGGAAACATCATGTCAACAATGCTGCCAAGGTAACACACTGACTTAACTATCCTGTGTACATGTGTTTACATTGTTTCTTGCCATCTGTCATTTTTATTACGTTACACATTTCATTTTGAGTCAAAAGTAAGTAAGAGTGAATCAGAGGTGTCAAGAAGTGGGTGTCAAAAACTTACTGGCAACAGTAACTGTCTTTCCCTGTTGGTTGCAACCATGCTGTTGCATTGTATTTCCTCTTGTAAATCTTTATTTCCCCTAAACCCATGTCATTATCTTCTTCTGTGAGTAGCTCCAGGAGGCAAATGCCCGTCTGGAGGCTGAGCTAGCAGAGATGGAGCTGGCTCCTGTCCAGAGGAAGATCGAGGCTCGCTCCTCGGACGACTCCTTCACCGGCCTCGTACGGACACTCTACTTTGCTGACACCTTCCTTTCAGACAGTGAGTTGCATCTTTATATACTCATTTACTAAATAAAAATAGATGTTGCAAATCGAAATATTCTAAACTCAGAGCTCTATTTGTCATGTTTAATTCAATATCAATTCGGATTTTGAGACTATACACTTGTAAGACATGCTCTCTCTCCATTTGTCTTTTAGGTTCCCATAACACGCCCTCCCTATGGGCAGGGACTAATGGTGGCTCTGTATTTGCATACATGCTCCGCCTTCCTCCTGTGGAGCACAGAACAGACGAACCCATCACTGCACACCCTGGTGAGGGAGACACAAGTACACATGCTGTTTCATAAGGTGTTTTATTAGCTCAGTGTGTATGTTCCCTGGCCAAACAATGGACTACTGAAGGAACACATTAACTTCCATATCCTGAATCTTAGTTTCACACCTTTTCCCTTTGCTTCCTGTGCTTTTCTTCTCATTTCCCCTTCTCTCCATCTTTCCCTCCATTTGTCAGCCAAGGAAATCCAGCTCATGCACAGAGCCCCGGTGGTTGGTATAGTGGTGCTGGATGGCCATGGGGCTCCCCTCCCTGAGCCCCTGGAGGTGGCTCATGACCTGTCTCGCTCACCTGACATGCAGGGCTCTCACCACCTCCTGGTTGTATCAGAGGAACAGTTCAAGGTCAGCATCACAAAATGAGAATGTTCTCACACACAACGATATGAGTAGAATTATGGGGGGAAACAATAAATACTTGTAATTTTTGGCAGGGATGTAGTCGGATAAGAAGTAATATATAAAAAATATCATCAATCAGCATCTTAAATACAAACATATCAGCCTAAAAAACAGGTTGGTTGTACCCTTTTTGTGCATATATCCTGTAGTTTCATATAGTAATATCATAATCTGCAGGTGTGTGTATCACATCAAGATTTTCAAGATTTGTATTTTTGATTGGTAAAAATAATTATTTATTATTATTTATTTTACTGTATCTAAAGACAATTTTAGGCCTTGAAGTGATATCATATTAATTAAGGCTTTTGCAGGATGTGCAGACACCCTGTATTTGAACGTGATCTCGGTTCTCTGGCTCCTTGTTGATTAGCTGCCTTTATCTTGTCAGTGCAGACTAGATTAAACTCAGCCTCTGTCGTATTACAGACATGAATAGAAGCACTTCTTATACAAAATTGTGATTTATGATTACATGTCAAATGCATGTATGCATATGTTGTCTTAAAATGATAAAAAAAGATTCAGCTATGTAAAAGCAGTAGTAGTAGTAGCAGCACACTGCACACTGCAGTGTGTTCATAGCTCTTAAACAAACCATATTCCTTCGTGTGTGTGCAGGTGTTCACACTGCCAAAGGTGAGCGCCAAGATGAAGCTGAAGCTGACGGCTATAGACGGCTCCCGGGTACGGCGGGTGGGCGTGGCCTGGTTCGGCAGCAGCCGGTCAGAGGACTACGGCGAGAGTGGCCTAGTGGTTCTGACCAACCAGGGCGACCTCCACGTGGTGTCGCTGCCGGGCGTCAAGATGCAGGTTCAGTACCCCTGTATCCGCCGAGAGGATGTCAGTGGCATTGCTTCCTGTGTCTTCACTAAACATGGGCAGGGTAAGAGAGGCCTCTATGAATACACACACACACACACACACACATTTTTTTTTCTTTACACATCTGTGCTGTCCATGTCTTATACAGGTGCATTAATTGCAGGTTTTAGAACCAGAAGGAGTAAAGAGTCTTCTTTCTTTCTTAGGGGAATTTTCCGTTACGTAGTATCTGCTGTACTTGCTTTTGGTATCAGTTACTTTTCTGGATTGCTTTTCCATTGCTTAGTAGTACCTGCTCATGGTGAAGACCAATTCGAATCAAATGTTTTACTGTTCTGCATGAACAGTGTTACTGTAACTAGACATTTGCTGTTTTTTAAACATGGCTTAATTATCAGCTAAATTATCTCCGCTACCATCTGGGTTTTCGCTGTTCTGGCCAGTCAGGGGTCTGCAGCGCTTCACGTCACATTTAGTATCTGCTCAGCTCTTTTGGAACCTCAGGAGAGGTGGTACCGAAAAACAATATCCAGCACCAGATACTATCCCAAAATTTTGCCTAATGGAAAACCAAAAACAGCTGGTAGAGCCAAGGCGAGTAGAGTAGATACCATGTAATGGAAAAGGGCCATCAAGCTAGAATGGCTGATATGAGTACCACTCAATTTACATTCATTTTTGCTGCCAAGCATTAGCCTATTATAAAACATATGCAGGACCATACATCAGTTATATTTAACCCTTTGAAACCCAGGAGCTTTTATTTTCAAAAGTTTTCTTTTATTTCACTTTATTTGTTTATTTTGTTTATTGTTTTTTATTTTAGGGAATTTGATAGGAATTTCACGGTAATTTTCTTGTAATTTATTTTTCTCTATAATTTTCTGAGCATTTTTGTTTTTTCTGTGACCATTTATTTATTTATTTATTTATTTTAGCCAAATTTTTGGTATTCACTTTACTAATTTCTTGCTTGTTTCTGGGTAATTTGCCAAAATAAAAATAAGCAACCCATGTAACAATGGAAAATTTAAAGTCTATATAAGACTAGACTAGAGGATAAAACTTTCATTTTTCACACCGGTCAAGCAGCTGATTGTCAGACTCTGACAGACTTTAAAAAGCTACATTTTCAGAATAAGAGAACAGACAGTGGAAAGTGTGATATGTTGGGCCTAATTAAACATAATGACCTGCAGAGCCAAGGCTCATGATAGGTTGATGTACTGATGAAAATGAGAAGTTGATTTTTTTTTGTCTCCCCTATGGCAGTAAATTTCCAATATCCGGGCGACGCCTTCATTTGCTAATACAAGCACTTGCTAGTTGGATCAGTGCCAGTCCTGACATTACAGATACTGCTGATGCACCGTCACAGCTGTTCCTGTCCTCTTCCCTCAGGCTTCTACCTGATCTCTCCATCTGAATTTGAGCGTTTCTCTCTGTCCACCCGCTGCCTGGTGGAGCCTCGGTGTCTAGTGGAGCTTCCTGCTCATTCAGCCTCCCCCACCCAACGCAGAGCACAGCCTGACGGAGCTACCTCAGCTCACAGGTATACACACTTCACTGTTATTTCTCATATTAACTCTTTAAGTATTCATGAACTTCATAAGTTCCTGTCTTCCCTGTCCTTCCAGAAATTCCAGAAGAGATAGTGAAGATGCAGGTAAAATATCTTTCCTGAGGCCCTGAAAAGATACTAAAAGCAAAAAATGTCAGCATACTCATGCATGTGCCATTGCCTAATGGATCGAGCTGTGTGCTTGTGCTAATGTGCTGTCTATCTGTTTGTTTATACACGTAAACACACACCTTGTTTGTGCCTGACCGTACTGACGTGTCCTTGCCTGCTGCCTGTGTGTTCCAGAAAGCGCTGCTAGACGTGTTATGGAGCATGCTTTGCTGAATGATGAGAGTGAGTACACGAGGGAGGAGGACAGAGCAGAGTTCATATTAATCTTCCAGTTAAAAGATAATATGTGAGGGCAGCTCAGTTACTCAGACCGTGAAAGGCTTACTGAACTTCCAGTATGTCAGCTCTCTGCACCCATTGTTACAACAGACACACCTACATCAGCTATTGTGCAAGCTGAAAACTTGTCCTGTGTTTGTCACATGGCAGTGTTTACCAAGCAGTCATCCCCTGGCATGATTTTTATAACCTCCATTTGAACTCACGGCAAGCTGTTTCATATTGTGATGAAGTTGATGCAATGTCTCATAGGAAGTGTGTAGCCTTTTTTCAAGAAAGTCAAGCCAATTGCAATCATGTTTTGTTTCCTCAGCGGTACTTCAGGAGATCCAGAAGTCACTAGAAGTAGATCAAACGTAAGTATCACTCACTTTTCTTGAAACAGATGTTGGCAACATTATTTCAGCTTTAGTTTTAGATATAAAGTAGTGTTGAGATGAGATGAACATGCTGGTTTGGTAATACAGTACAGTGGGTTGATACCTGCCTTTATATTATAAATGTACATTGACAAATCAATGATGTCAACTTTGGATATATTTGAATCATGTATTTACTCAAGAAGTGATGAGTATTAAAAGTGGTGGCTCATAAGAGGCCATCAAAGTTTGTGTAAGCAACTTGGCAAGCCAACCCTCTTTTGCCATTGTAATGCCATGGTTAGCTAAAATAAAGTATTGTAGCTATGCTAGGCTTAGCTAAGTTTGTTTGGGTAGAGAGGCCAGTGTGCATGGTGTATGTGCACAAGACTTTATTGGATGCACTCCAAAACCCAACCAGCACAGTGCCCATTTGTGCTCTATGGGTGTGGTTTCCACTCCCATTTCAATCCTGAACCCAGAAACCAGCACATGCTGTTGTGCCAACCTGATGTAACAGCAAAAGTGGCAAATACCACATGCACTGCAGCATAACAAAACAGCGATGACCGGAAGAAACAATTATTTAATGTGAAATCACACTACTGACTGAATATGCTAACAAACTAAATGAAGGTCTGTCATCTTTATGGATGCTTGCAAAATTAATTGGAGGTTTGGCATAAATGATAGTTGCATAGGCATAACTTCATAAACACTGTTTACACAGCCTCTTCAGTGTTTGCCGATTGGGATTCATGTGGAAGACATGCTGCCTACTTTTGAGCAGTTTTCTGCTCCCTTACCGCTAAGTAATAAGTGACACAACAGCACATTCAGATGGAGTGCAGCCATTGGCCCTGAGGTAGCAACACTTGCACAGAAAGGATTTTAACAAATGTGATTGCAGCCCCAGAATTAGCCTGGAAGATCACCTGTGTGTAACAGTGATTTATCGAAATTATGAAATTATTAGGGAAAAAGGTTAGCTGCACAACCTTTAATCTTGCATAAATTCTAAAGTTGCACTCTGATTGGACAAATATGAATGTCATGCACTGCTGTTACCATCATCATGGGATAAATTTCAGCATCCCATTTAAATGCTGTTTCAGAGGCTCTTCAGCTGAGCCAAGAAAATTCTGTGTGTAGTAACGTGTATTTAATGTGTAATATTTGGCATGAAAATGGTCAAAATTTAAGCAACTGAAAATCAGTCCAAAACTTGTTAAACCCTAATCTAAAGCTGAACATGGTATTTAGTTAAGTTGGCTGGTAGCTGTAGCCATGCTGATGCTGATGTGGTCTGTCTGCCACAGATTATTCCTGGAGAATAATGTGAAGAGCACTGTAGCTGGAGGGACGGTGCTGAGCAATGGAGGTGAGGCTGATAGGGCAACAAGTTGCACACTTCTCTTCCGATATCAAAGCATTTTCTATTTCTGCACAGTTCTGAAACCATCAGCATTTTTACACCTTGGTAAATAATAAGTAACTGAAAAAGTTTTTGTCTCTCCAGACTGAGTTGCTGTCCCATGTGCCTGAGGGCTGCCGCCATCTAGCAGCACGCCCACAGACGACGCCAACACTACTACCACTACTGACCCCTGACCCCTTGCCTCAGAGACTGACCTCCTGGTTCAATCCCAGCTCGCCTTGGCTCCCTCCTGGTGAACTACCAAAGGGCTCTCATCAGTGGCTCACTTCAGCGAGCGAGGAGGCTGTTAAAAGACTTGCCAACCAGCCCAGACAGAGAGGGCAGGGAGGGATCACCGCCTGTGCCTCTGCAGCATGGTCACATGCCATTCAACCCCAAGCCGCTTGGCAAACATTCCTAACACGTGACCTACGCGACAAGTTCATCACATAAAATCTTGGCACCAATTCCCATCCACACCAGCATCTCCAGTATACCATAGACATCACTTCTTTAAGCTCTGACTAAAATAGCACCCAATTTTCATTCTTGAAAGCCTTTTTTTTTTTTTTTTTTTTTTTTTTTTTAAACCAGCAACCTTTTCACTTCAGCCTTCAGCCTGCTGAAGTGGTTTGTCTATTCACCGCTTTCCTCTGCTGCACAGTCTTGCTGGTCTTCAACTCCTTCCACATGGACAGAAGTGCAGTAAATAAGGAGAAGGAATACATTTTATTTTTATGTTGATGGATAATGTTTTGTATCTTGAGCTCGACATGTGACTTGTGCCTATTTCTGTATTTTTATATTCAATCAGTCTTTACAAAACCTCAAATCAACACAGAGGACTGTTTAAGGGAAAAGAAATGTTTTCAGAGCAAAAAAAAAAAAAGATTGTATGCTGCACATGATGCAGAATTTGTTTTACATATTTTGGAGCCACATTTTGCCAGCATTTGTTTTTCTTTTCAGTTGCCACTTTCAAAGTTAATGATGGATTAATTTAGCATCACCATGCTGGTACATTACTGTATATTGCTAACACATCCCTCCTCCCCTCCCGTCCACTCTGTCACCTGATGAATAGTTTGTAACCTGCCGTAGGTACTTTTCTGCTACTGTGGAGCACACAATGCTGTAC
>OMLB01000316.1:8762-45549 GCA_900302555.1 Myripristis jacobus
CCCCCTCCCACACACACACACACACACACACACACACACACACACACACACACACACACACACATACATACAAGTGTAACCTGTTGCCATGGGAACCACTCATTCATTCCTTCTTCCAAGCCCATCAATATTCTGGGTAGGTGGCATGGCAGCGTCCACCCCCGCACATCAAACTCCCACTCTGGTACATGAGCCTTCTTCAAATCAGAACAGAACTTAGGACATGAGCCTATATTTTGTTGCTGCATTGAGTTTAAGATGCAAAAGTCAGGGACAGCAAGTTCACCTCTAGATTCTTAGGTTGTCTATATCCATGACATGTACATCTAAGTGCTCTCATGTCCATTCACTGCTGTTCAACAGCTGATGAAATCAGTTCTGAGAAAATCAGAGAGAAGCTGAACTTGCTCTCCACACACACTACCGGTGCAGGGACTGAGGCAAAGGCACTAGAAAAATGCTATTCTCTTGAGAGGGTGCTAAAAATAGCCACACTATTTCTTCACCATGATTAATGAGATCTTATCTGCAGTGAGAATATACAGTAGCTAACTGGTATAGGCGTAGGAGAAAAACACAGCCTCAAGCATATGTTTTCTGCAAACAATCCAGCATCGTACTGTAGATACAAACTCTTGCTGCATCCACAAACATCCACAAAAAATAAGAATGGGTCTTCAGACTGGCAAATGGCACAGCTTATTTTAACTGAGGCACATTATTTCCTAATATGGACCTTAACCCACAGTCTAGTTAGGCTGGGTCAAATGTGTTTGTTTAATTTAAGATATTCTTTTCTTTCCAATTTCTAAAGAGCCAAAATTGAGTGTAGCTTCCTCAGGGAAAAACAAAACTTGTGTATGTAAATATAATTGGCAGTTTTAGCTTGGTATAATATTTCAGTGACTTAAAACAACATAGTTTCCTGGTTATGTTTTTAAGCGTTAAATAATCCAAGCAAGTTGACTAAAGAGACATTTTTATTCAGTAGCCACGATTGCAGACTTCAACATGTAATTAAGGTGACAGAAAAACATAACAGAGGAAATCAAAATATTAATCAAAGCACAACTTTTCAAGAACTGGTCATATTTCCTAAAAAAGAAAAAAAAAAAAAAAGATGGAGCTGTTGGCTTTCAATCCACATTTACATACATGTTGACATTTAGTGAAAAAAAACTGAAAATAAATAAAAATTCTTGACCCACCACTTTCTCTTTAGAGCGCAGCACACCCAGCTTGCCGAAGCGCACATGGAACGGCGAGCACTGGTAGGTGCCATCTCTCTGCCGGACCACCACCACATCGATGCAGCCCGATAGCGTGGCCTGGTTGATGCCCTTGTACAGTTCTTTGACGGTTACCAGCACCTGACCTGCCAGCTGGCCCACGTAGTTCATAGTGTCCGCCTAGAGGGAAAACCAAGAAGAGGGCATTAGCTGAGTGACGTGAAGCACAGGGTGAAAACTGAGGGTTTGAAGGAAGAGACATTTCTAACCCATACGAGTCATGAAAGTCTTCTTTTTTTTCCTTTTCCCTTCAGTTCCCTTACCCCAGCAAATACCTAGCGATCTCTCAGTACTATCCACTGTTGCCTCACTCTTCTAAGTATCGTCCTCGGTACAGTGGGGCTATCTGGGCTGTCCTCTGCTTTTGTCTCCCTGTTTCCCTGCTGGCTGCCTGCCCCATGGTGTCTGCTATCTTCTGACATGCTTGCAGACTGGCAGAGCGCCACTGTCACCCTGTCACTGGCTGCTGTCCCTTCAGAGCAATATCAGAGAGGGGGCTTGATGGCTGTGCTGAGACAATTGAAAGTTCCCACTGGTTGCCCCCATGGAAGCAGCTGACTTCCTGTTTACATTCGGATCCTCTACTAAGTATATCATAAAAGGAACAATAAGAGGAACACAGTTCTGTGGCTACAATTACACAAACTAGGATTGTCTCTGGATGGTCTCTTGAACCATTTTTTGTGACTAGTGGCATGCAGTTTGAGAGTCTGCAAATGCTCTTACGAGAAATCTGTTCAAGCTATTAAATCTGAGATAACTGGCCTTGTAAAGCAGAATTTGCCAAAGCTGACTGTGCTTACAACAAACTCTACAGTTGTTCATTCTTGTGGCATCTGAATTTTTTTGAACTAGGCTCTTCTAATGTGATCGGTGTAGCATTGGGACAGATAACTTAGCGAACATGGATTTTGATAGCTGGGTCAGGGTCTAGTTTAGTGGGGCTTGTAAACACATTCCCCCGCTGACTTCACTAGGGTTTATGTAACCTGAAAGGCTCCTATCTCATACTGACCTTTTGTTCAGAGTCTGGCTGGGAGAGTGGTAGGGGGGAGTGGGAGGGGTGAAAATAGGGGCAACATTGTGCAAGAGTGGCATCACACAGTAGGGTAAATACTGACACAATAGGGCTTTTCCAAGGAGTAAACTGATGAAAGGACCGAAGTCAAAACATTAATTTAAAATATCCAGGCTTTTCCAAAATCGTTCTCGCCTCTACAGCAGCAACAAACACATACACACAGACAGGAAAACAGGCAAACGGGATGGGAAACCAAACAGAGCCATCACAGTAAGTTCACTATTCCAGGGGTTATAGCTAGCTATAGATAATTCGATGTGGGGCCTCCTGTCAACAACAGGAAGCTCCCAACTCTTCCTAAGAACTTCGCCCCACATTTGCACAGAGGGAGGGTGGAAAACACAAGCTACAGCTGAGTAAAGGGCCTGTGTTGACATTCATGACTGTGCTGGAATAAACATATTTTTTTGCATTTCTGCTTTATTTGATAGTGACTCTAGAGAGACAAGAAAGGCAGGTGAGAGAGAGGGGATATCATTTGTACAATGTTAACATCATCAGAGTCCTATACCAGCTGATGGTAAAATTAAACTGAAATCTGCAGGTAAAGTAAATAGATGAGTTGCCAAATATTGGGGAAGTGCATTAGACTGAAGTTTGTTTTCCTCTTGCCTGCGTGACAGAAATAAGGCAAATGGAATCCAGATTCCAAGCCTGGGGAAATCTCATTGAAAAGCTGCGCTATTTGGTATATCTGGCCTCAGCATTGCTTCAACTGGGCCCAGGAACTTTCCAACAACTGATGCCAAGTGAAACTGAAAACCCGAGACTCCAACTGACAGCTTACAACAGGCAGGTAAGGGTGGTGTCACTGGACTCACTACCCTCTGAATATCTTTTAACAACACTCATAAACAGCTGTAAGTAGTATTGTGATATCATGTGCTCATAACCATTGTGGATGATTTCATAAAATGCACACATGAATCAAATATCTGAAAAACCCAGTTTAAATTTTTTATCTGGCTTAATGACCTTGAACTAATTTTAATGACAAAGTTAACAAAAAATTTTTTTTAACTTAGTAAAAAGTAAAAGGCTACTGGACTTTTAGTACACAAGGTAGGCTTGGCAAGCTAAAGTTACAATGCATCTCAGCTCACTCTAAGAGCTTAACCCATGACACAATACCATCACTTAAAGTTTTTTTAAATTCAGCTCAGTATATATGCAAAATGTGGACCACTAGGCAAATAAAATAAAATAAAATTAAATAAAATTAAATAAGTTAAAATTAAAATACAGTAATGTGACTGGGTAAGTTAAGTTTCACATTTGTAAAAAACTGTGATCATTCGGGTTTTAGAGCAGCTCAGGTACTCCCAGGGGATCACCTTCAATTCAAGACATCTGACCCCTTTTAGCCTATTACTACCAACACTTTATGGTTTCTTTCAAGTTTAATTATAGTTGGAAAACAAAATAGTTATTAGACAGATGAGCAGGCAGTAAACATAAGCCTAGTAGGTAGAGGACACCTATCTCAGCAGACTTACCAATAGCCTGATTTAAACACCACTGGATTCAAACACGGTATGAAACAATACCCGAACTGCAATTTCATCACAATATACCGCTGTCAGCAGTTACTGATTAATTAATCATCAAGTCAGTAACAGTCTAATCAAACTGGTAGGTGGGAGAGAGTTTAACTTGTGTTCATCTATCATATAAGTGTTGGCCAACCTTGCATGTTTTAAAGTTTAAAGTAAACTTCTGTCTAGCAAACATTAAAAACACATGGGAGAAGTTTGAAGCACTCCATAGAATCATAAGTTCCATGTTTACTGTAACACCACGAGACCGCTGGACTGAAGAAGGCCAAGAACAAAGGACCTACCTCTGCATTAAGAGAGTACTAGGTGTCAGTGTTCAGCTATCTAGATGGCAGCTGCTTGTGGAAAACACTGCACTATCTGTTGTCACTCATCATCTACTTCTCATCCCACTGTCTAAAAATCAGACCATTCAATTCTGAGTTAGAATGAAAGGGAAGATACAAATGATACAAAATTTATTTTGTGTTGATTTGATGTTAAAACTGTTGGCCAGCACAATAGCCTACACAACAAACAGGCCAAAGAAAATACTTTAGGAATATGTATCTTACAGTTAAATATATGAACTATCATTACGATTGTTGGAGATGACAGGTAGCAGCAGGTAGACAACTAGTTCACCTGAATAATCTGCAAATTTAATGGAATAGCCTGGACTGGGTATTTTGGATAGGATGTATTCATACGTAAATCTGTCCGGCAATGCAAGCTCCTTCATTTGCTTTTATGTTTTTAGCCATCTCAAATAAACACATCTTCATCCCCTTTTCTCTCTCAGTTCAACACTGATCTCACTATCTAGGCTACCACTTCTTTGAAGTCCAAATGAAGGAAATCCATCGTAGTGACGTAAAGCCTGAATCTCTGAAACCGCCTTGAACATACTCATAATACTCAACTAATCCATCTATGATTCACTGTGACCAGGTATCAAGCCAGCTAGCTTGGCTCCTAGAAGCATCCAAAACACCTGCCAAACAAAAAAAAGATCACTAACACTGGAGCAGGCCCTCCAGCATCCATCCAACTAAGACACCTGTCAGCACTGACTCACCAGGGACCAGGAGGATTTCAAAGACGAGGCGTCTTCTTGCTCACTGTTGTCTGTGTTGTCCTCTGTATTGCTTCCCAGGGGATCTATGTCCCCCCAGGACCGAAGTCTCTTCATCACTGCTGGCAGAGCACCAGCTCCTATCTGACTCACCTCAGGATACTCCACTGGGAGTAAAGTCTTCCTCTCTCAGACAATGATAATGCCTTCCTGACATCCTGAATCTAATCTCAAATGTTGCCCCCCTAATCGTCTTGGAAAAACCCTCCCAGGGGTAGATACCGACACACTACCTGACGCCGGTGGCGATTATGCAACAGTGTCATAAATTTTGTCGTTTCTCATCTGGATCATTCCCTGCAGGGTGTGATGTGACAAAATGCTCAGTGCTCATCCAGTCAGCTGACAGGACAGCAAGGCTTCAGCCAATGGGGTTGGACCTTTAAGGTGGCGGGTGGATGGCTGATAAGGGACAGCTAATTCCTGAGAGGGGCTACATGGTGTTTTCAAGCTGATAAGGGTCCGAGCTCAACACTCAAAGGACCAGGCAGCAGTGTGACATTCTTGCTCACTCAGTCACGTGTACAGTACGCTAGTGATAGCCCTCATTTCTGTCGATGATTAATCAATAGGCACGTTATGCTCATTTGCTGGTACAGCTAACCAATCAGATATTCTGTAGGTTGGACTTCAACATGTTGATGAATTGTTGTTCATTACCCTTGTACCTTTTGAAAGTAAACAAAAACTCTGGGTAAGCTCTATTCTCTCTGTCTATCTATGTACTTAACACTTGCTACACCTCCTGGACATGTGATCATAGTAGTAAACAGGTGAACGTACTGTACGTGCCAAAGTTGTAATCTCTGTGAGGATTAGTCTGCATCAAACACCACTACAACTTGCTCAAGTGCACCCATATGCAAATTTTGCCATATCTAGATTTGATAGGGATGCAGTGGGTAGACTGTAATCAGACTGAAGTCAAAGCAGTGATAAATCCAGACTTGTTTCTGTTTTTGTGATCACGAGGTTTTCTATGGTTTGGCTTCCTGCATCTCCTGCCTGGCTTGGATTGAAAGTGAACGCCTAAGATAAACACAGTGCACGTGGCTCTCCCAAAAAAAGCCTTATCCCTACAGTCCCATCTGCTGAGCAGTTTTTCTAAACGCTGTCAAAGGAAACGCATACTGAGTTGAAGGTTGATGGGCTCATCCTTTTCAGGACAGTGTGCCAGGATCGTGTTGCGTGTTCAGTAATTTGGCAGGTGTTATAGCCAAAGCGTCATCACAAAAAACAAAAAAAACAAAAAAAAAACTAGGATCAAGCTTTGCTTTCATAAGTGAACAGGAATTGTGACTCAAAAATATTCTAAAATTGTATGAGCAATGTGAAAAACTGAAACAATCAAATCCTTGAGGTACTGGGTGAGAAATATGTCTGTTATGGTCGCTTCCACACAATGTAACACAACGTAAACACTGACCATACTGGATAAGAAGCAACAATGAAAGGCCCTATCATTACAAAATGCAACTTGGTATCATTCAGAGGTACAGTTGAAAGACCAGGTATTGTGAATATTATAACCTTATATTATTTTATTATTATAACTACTATAACCCCCGTGACAGGATTGGCAAACTACACTACACAAGGGTCATGTTACACTCTTAATGTATTAGGTTACACCAAACCTCACCCACAACAGCCTACTTGATAGATGTTTACAATTACCCAGTGCACATGTTGACATCTCAGACGGATGACAGTGTAAGAGAAGCACAAAATACTGCTTTTACAAGGGCAATACACTTCAAGAGTCAAGGAAATTTCACAGACTGACAAGTCAACATTGCAAGTCATTGGTCTGAATCTTTCAGCCAAGAGGAAAATTCCCTGGGTGCTCTGAATTTGGGACTACACTCACAGGTAAAAGTCTAATCCTAACACTAATTTAGGTATGTAAGAGTAGGTCTATGCCCTGTACAATTAAAGAAGCCTAAAGTACTGTTTACTATTTACTTTTTCCGAGAGTGTACAACAAATCACAAGAGGAAACTCCTGTAAACTAATATCTGAGGATAGAGACCTACAGTCTTTCAGAATGAAATTTGGGTCAAACTCGCTGTGTAAACAACAAAGCACAGCGCTGAGCTCATCATCAAGTCAAACAGCTTGCTTGTAGACAATTTAGGTGAGTGTAAACTCAAATGTAATATTTACCAATTTTCAGTTCTGTTCTGTAATCTAACATTGAAATGCCTACCCAACATCCCCACAAGACCAGATAAAGCTAGGTTACATCCTTCTTGTAAACTGCTGCTGAAGTTGTTTTATTTAACATTTGTTGGGTAACATCACTGATATAACGTTACCACAGCCCACAGGCAGGTGGTTGGTGAGTTGGCACGGTTGTGGAAATTACCACATGCTAACATACGCTAACCATCAACACGCATATCTATACATGGAGAAACACATTAAATTTAGCCTGCCTTAATAATTGGAATTCTCTATCACACAGACTGAGGAGAAAATAGTAGTTTCCCCATATATAAGTAGTCTGGACGAAAGGTTTAGGGACATAAACGAGAAGGGAATTTTTAAAAAAAAAAACGCCAATTATGAGATGTATGGGTTTAGGAGCCTTGTCAGCAGTACAAATCGAGGCCACAGGCACTAGAGCAGGAGAGCCTCATAGATGAGCCACTGTGGCTAAATGAATGGAGTCGGCGCTCGGCTAACGTTGGTAGCTGTTTGCCCACCGGTTAACTAACGTTACTGGTTAACCCTCGGCTAACGGTGGGTTTACTATAACGGCAAACGCCACGTTGATAACTAGCGAAGAGTCAGCTGTCAGCCGCTCGGTTACAGTGACATTTGTACTATTTTGAGGGATAGATAATGATGGTAGCCCGGTCTGCCTCTTGAGTTGAATTCATTCATCCTCAGAAATGCTAGCCAGCTGACTGGCTAGCTAACGTTGGCTAGCGGGAGCAGCAGAAAAATACAGTCAATGGCAGCGGCACACGGCTGTTAAACGCAGTGAATCATAACATTAACCATTTACCTTTCGGTGACTTCAACGGGATGCTGGCCGAAGAAGGACGACGCGTGTCTTCAGTATGTCCCCATATTTTTTTTTTTTTGTTTCGCTCAGAAACTCTTTCAAAAAAAAAATCTCCTGACGTGTCTGAGGTTGGACCACCGAGGCTGAGTGTGACTGGTGTTGCTGGGAATGGCAAGCTGCGGCTGAGGGAGCAGGGAGCCGCGCAGTGGCAGCACACACTCACAACTGCTAAGGTGACAATATGTCTGAGCTCCTCAACTTTTTCTTATGCTGAAGACTTCAAAGGCCCCGTACGATTTAACAGTATTGGTTTATGAGTATTGTGTGAGGAACATAATTACATCGTGGTGATAAATAAGAAGGCCCTGTGGGTGAAACTGAATTACCCCACTCTCTACATTGATCCTCCTCAATGATCCTTTACAGCCTACATATGCAGGCAGTCAGTAAATGAAGCTACAATTTGATTTTTATTATTATTATTATTATTGTTGTTGTTGTTGTTGTTGTTGTAATAGGCTACCATTAATCCCATATGCCACATGATCTTAAATAAATAAAGTTTTATTTATTTATCTTTCTGCAAACCAAATTATTTGACTTTTTGCAGGGCCTTCTCTCAGCTGGCCTGGCTGTGGCAAATAATGCAAAGAAGGGGATTTCTCTAAAGCATGTGCACCTTTATTAAATCATAAGTTGTCATAAGTTATACACACTTATTTTACTCAGTCTCGAACCAAATGCTGGAGAGTAGAACTGGTTAGCTTGTGTGGTTTCACTTTATTGTACACAAGACACAACTTTCTCCGACTGCAAACACTTTCTTCTGGCACTGTCATGCCTGTAGAACTAATTCTATAGACAAAGTCTGCAGGCCTCCAGTAAAATGCATTGTTTGCATACACATTGCGTACAGCTTTGAGGTTGTGTGAGACACCAAGAGAAAACCAGTTTTGGCTGTCAAACTTCACTTTACCTCACCTCTCTTATGACCTCTTAATGATTCACAGACACTTCTAGCTTGCAAGACAACAGTAGTACATTAAATAAAGACACAGTACAATAAAAACATAGTGGCTTTTTAGTAACAGAGACCAAGAACTCTGTGCTAACTTTTTCAAGGACACAAGACTGAGCAAATAAAGTTCATGACATCAACATTTTCTCTCTCTCTCTCTCTTTTTTTTTTTTTTTACAGTACATAAACAACAGGGTCGATTTGGTTTGAGAGGTTACCCAAATGTTATACTGTAATATTTTAACATGACAGCTACTAAAACAACAGCCTCATGTTTGCTTTTATGTTTAACAAAGATTAAAGTCTGAAACCATCTCCCATGGTTACACATAAACTGCTGATGGCAGCCCAAAGTGACAGAAGACATTTCAAGCAACTACAAGCACACAGATACCCTCTCCGCACCACCATCCTTGTTTGCATCCATGACCAGCAATGCCCAAAGCTCTTTAGCCCAGCACATGTAAGAGGCAGAAGGAAGCGTTGTCATTTTCTCCCCAGATTCATCATTTATTTAGACTGCTTAGGTACACAGGTATGCAGGGGGGTAAATATAGCCCAGCCATTCATCTTTCCTGCTTTCTCTCGTTACATTGCATCGTCTTTTACTCCTTGCTCTCCTCCTTGCTTTCCTCATCCTCTGGGATGTAGACGCTGACGGTGAACTCGCCAGCCTCCGTTCCGTACTTGTTCTTGACCAGCAGGGCGTATTTGCCAGAGTCAGCCGTGGTGACGGAAGCGATGGTGATGCTGGCAAACTTGCCGTGTTCAAACTTGAGTGTATAGTGGTCATCAGCCAACAGTTCCCTGTCGTTCTTCACCCAGCTCACCTCAGGTACAGGGTCGCCCCAGACGTTGCCAGTCAGGTTCAGGGACTAAAGGAGAAAAGGTGGGTGGTGAGGTTTGATTGTTACTCTGTTTTCTGTGTCATACAAAATTGGAACACAGAATTGATGTCACTAATGCTCAGAGGGACAAGATATTCAAAGGGGAATTCATGGCTTAAGTCACCTTAGGAAAGGACAAAGGTTCCCTGGGAAAGATGTGATTACATGCCACACAAGGCTAACGTAAGCCCAGGGTTTAGGTTAACCTTGATCCAAACTAGTACTTATTAAACCAGGCTTCCCAGTAAACCCTGGATTAAAGATTCACACATAAAAATCAAAGCCCAGAGTTAAAGAGTCTTCAAAACACTTTTAGTATAGTTTTGATTGGACAGCACTCCATTGTTTTTGTTTTGACCTTGATTTACAGTGCAGACCATGACCCACACTTTTTGGGATTTCTCAAAAAATCTGAGATAACCCTGATCCAGATTGGGGTTTTGTTAGTCCTGGGCTAAGGGTGGGGAGATCCTAAGCTGCAAGTTTAAAGCAACTGTAAGGCCAGGGCTTCTTGGGTTCTAAGTCCAAGCTAAGATAAGTGTAGTATGAAAAGGACTTGTGTGGGTAAAACCACCCTAGTGAACATAAGACTTTAGATATTATCTTATGAACTGCCACTTCAATGAAGATTGGAGTGGAGTGGTTGGAGTGTGCAGCTTTCATGTGTTTCAAACTAATTCATCACATCTGAAAAGGAAATCCATTCAAGAGGCATGCAGATCTGAGTGAGAGTCCATTACATACACTGGGATCTAACCCACTGAATAATGCACCAATAATCAGTGTGCTGTGGCCACCTTCATGTAGATTTCATCTTCACAAGGATTCTGACATGAGTGTTTTGCTTTAAATAATTTAGTGTTTATGTACTGTTTATATGATGGCTGATGTTTCCAGCATAGCACAGATATTGCTTTGTGCACGTGCTCAGTAAATTGGGTTTATCTTGTATATATTGTATTGCCCCCTGGTTTTTGATTGTCATTGGGATATACCCACTGGGCTTTCTGTTTTGTAGTCCTACAGATACTCTATGGACTACAGTTCCCTTTAGTGACATGACTGACACAGGTGTTGTAAAACTGGGGCTGCCAAGTCACTCTGTGTACTGTAGTTGATGCCACTTTATGCCTGAGGAAGGACTCTGAATGAAAGCTTGCTGTAATAAGTGCTATTTGCATTATTACATTTTTTGAGGGATGAGAGAAAAAGGATCAACAGGATATCACAGTAAATCAGCAGTGAATGTCGAATCTATTTACCTTGCCCTCCTGGATTGCAACCACATCTGGCAAGCCTCCAACGACACGAGCGCGGTCTTGAAAAGAAATGTAAGAGTGAGCCAAGCAGCAAAAGGTAATCCATCAGTCAGTCACATAATCTGACTTGTGGATTACTTGAATGGGTATTACTGATCTTTTACATCTCTTTTAGAGGTTACTGGATTCATAAAATGGCATATTATTTATCTGACTCAGACTCTCATTCTCAAAGGATTTTAATGAGCAACACAGATGATATTATAGTGAATGTACTTTCATTATAAATTTACACATGTACTCTATATCATCTGTTAAATAAGATTTGGCTGGAATTTTTTTACTGTCACATTTCTGAGTTTTGAGCATCTCATTTTTCATATTACCCACTTCTTCTAAATGCACAGGAAAGGTCTTAATACAATAATTACAGATTCCTACATCTTCAACTTCCCTGAACTTGTGTTAAAAATTTCACTTAAACCCTTTGAAGCCTCCATGTCCGGAAACCTGTTACATCATTTAAAAGACAGTGGTGTCTCTGGGGACAAAGCAGAGCATAAATAACCACTTACTTCTCTCTGCGATGGCTGCCGCCCTGAGGAAGTAAAGAGGCAGACATTGTCAGGAGCATCTCAAAATGGTATCACAGGCGGATGCATTTCAACGTCTTTTTTTTTTTTTTTTTTTAAACTGTACTTTACAATGCCAGGAAATGCATTTTGAGTGGGGTGCCTCTAAAAGGGCACACAAAGTACATGGAGTCTATTTTAAGTTGCTAATGGCTGGTCACTATTTATTTGCACAAATATCCTCTTCTTCAGTCATATAGACAGAAAAACAGGATTATACAACAGGTCAAAGGAGTTCGTGTACTTACTTCAGCCTCTGGAATTCTTCGAAAGCCTCTTCCCATGCTGTACCAAAATAAATGTGTATTATTATTGAGTAAGACAAGTGCCAATGTACCCAAAGTTTAGTTGAGTAACACACTGTCAGATGAAACTGTGGGATCCACTGATTGGGTGTTAAGCGTGTTACACATTACAACAAAGGGACTGATGAAAATTTAATTGATTTAAATCTCTAACTCACCCTTGCCAGAGAGATCAAAGACCCTCTTAACGCCGTCCTTGCCATCAAAGATGTCCATGGTGTATTTGCCCTTGTCCTTCTCGGTGGGCTCATTGATCTTAAGCCAAAGCTGCTCTCCTGTGACTCCAGCCTTAACTCTCTCCGAGGTGGCAATCTTTGCATCTCTGCCAGAGGGATGGGAATAATACGAGTCTGTTTATATACTGCCGGTATGCAGAGATGGGATCAGATATACAGAAATGCAGGATTAGCAAAACCAACAGACAAACAGAAAACCTGCAACAGTAAAACAGAGCATCCCTCTTAAGATTAGTTATGTTGTTGTCTAGTAACGGATAATCACATCCATATATATTAAAACAAACAAGGGTTCTGACCCTGTACACAATTGAAAGCAATAGACTGACAGATCAAGAACTTGTTCAATGGAAGAGTCTTTTGAGTACATTTTTATATTAGCATTTTTTCAATTTAGATGTGATTTACAATTAGATTATACACATGTCTACAATATGGACAGAGTGTTATAGAGTTACAGCTTCAATCAAAATAGCTAATTCTCTCATTGAACAACAGTAAAAATATTGGTAAAACTGGTAACACTTTATTTGGACTGTTCAATGTTGATATTCAACTAGAGGACCTAGGAATCCAATGGTCATGCCAGCAGGTTGGCGGTTAAATATTACTACAAAGTTAGGCTAAATTTTGGTGAGGGAAAAACTGGCATTTTAAGGGGGTCCCTTGACCTCTCAGCTCAAGATATTTGAATGAAAATTGGTCCTATGGATACCCATGGGCCCACCTTTTGCAGACATGCCCAGCTTAACATGCAGTCTGGGACAAAAACCATGCAGTATAAATGTGTTATTTTCACCTATTCTAAAATGGTGTATTTCTGCATTCAGGGGCCTAGACGGTCTTGGAGCTGCATAAATTGGGTTTGACTGGAAAGCTGAGACTCTTGTGAATTCAATGAGTCCAATTTTATTCATGTATGATTATGTTAGCCCCCATGGTAGCCATTTCATTGCAGTGAGACCATTTTTTTAAATGCATTCTTTATTCAAATGGTAATTGCTTGATACTGAACAGTGCCAATGTTTATTTAGCTACATATTCTTCTTGACAATGTATAATAATGATAATGTTCAACATTCTATAATAAAGTTATTTGTTTAAGAAAGCAGCCTTCTGAGTACCTTAGCATAGTAATATCAGAACAAAATCAATGCCCAATCCACATACCAAATTATATTTTCATTCCAGCTCAAAAATTCACTCTATCTGCTGCCATATCAGTAATTGGTGAATTTTCACCCCTCTAAAATCAGTATTGGTCTCAAAAAATTTATATTGGTTGGGCACTAACCAAAACCTAACCCTAGCCCCAACTGATACAAAGTTGATACAAAGTTAAAAGTCAGCTGAGTCTATTGATATTCTATTGGGTCTATTTATATTGGACAGGTTGATATAAATTAGGCATCAACATTAGTTCAGCAAAACTCAACTGATACAAAGTTGATACTAAGTTGAGTATTAACACAGGTGAGTCCAAGAAAAGTGTGACCATGAAATTATACTATTTCTCATAGAGCTGCAGTATAATCGATCTCAGACACCAAGTTTGGGAGACTGCGTTACACTACGGAGTTTAAAAGGGCTGCATCTATATTGGGTCGCCATGAGGAGAAGAGGATGTCAGACAGAAGAAAAGAACAGGCATAATATAGTAAGAGAATAAGGCTGATTTACATACTTCTGGAGCCAGCCGACGCGCTGTTCTTCAGTGTAATATGTGACAAAGGAGTAGAGCACGATGCCGTGCTCGGTACTGAGCACTTTGATTTCAGTGGAGGAGTTGGCTGGGAAATAAACAATAGTGTCAGATAGCAACATTTATCTAAGCCCCATGGAAGGCATATGGCTTGTGTGCACAGAATAATGGTATAAAAAACTGCATGAAATGTTTTGAATTACACCCCATGGGGAATAAAATGTGCATATTCTGCTCTTTTGTGGTTTGCTTCATTTGTAGTCTATGCATATTTAGTCAGAAGTAAACATAATGACAGTACATTGCCACTTGCTAAGTGTTAAGACTGACTCACCAATAACTCTGAACAGCTCATTCATGACAGCCTCGTAGCCTGGGAAAATATCAGAGTAGCAATTAATGTAAAATTCACAAAAAAATATTCCCACTTTTTGCAAGATTACAGGCATACGTTTACACTTCCATACAGGGAAATATGAAATTGTCGAGAGAGTAGGTACCTGCATCAGTGAGATTAAACATGCTCTTATCTTTGCCTCTCTCATCCCTCAGCTCGACCTCGTAGATGCCTGCATCCTTCTTGGAGATCTAAGGTTGGAAGTGAACAGAAACATTAGTGCCCACAGCATTGAATCCCCCTCTACCTCCAGCAGAGAAGAGAATCCAGATAATTCTTGGGACAGATAGAGAACAGAGAGACAGCAACACAGAGACTGAACCGAAAAGGCAAGCTTTTCTCCTGCCAGGATGCTGCAGGCGTTTAAAAGAACAACATGACAGAGGAAAGACGAGGAGGACACATGGAGAGATTATCGGCGACAACTTATGGCAGCAAAGAATATGTCCAGACTTTGGGCCTTGGTGGTGGGGGAACGTCCTCTGCAGGGTTCTTTTTTCGCTCTGTCTCTTTTTCTTTCTCTTGCTTAACAATACACTGTAAATTAGATAAACAAGCCAGTTAATGCCAGCACCACTGACAGGAGTGGCGATGAAAAGGCCGCCTCTCCTGAGCTCATGCAGTGACTCCAACCCTCTCTTAGTCACTCATGTTTCTATAGTTTCAGTGTACAGGTACCTTGAAACATCAGTCTTACTTCACTGGAACCAGCAGTGACTCGGTTTCTATCTTCAGAAGCAAAGGTTTTCCATGAATTAAAGGTGAACCATGCAAAATTGCCACTTTTTCCACTTTTTTTGTAAGCTTAATCAAAAGGGTTCTCACTGCAATTGACCTTTGGCGATTTTATAGTGCAACTTTTCATTTTCAAGTTTGCATGTGGTGAAGAAGGTAGCCAGTGTAGTCAGATTGAGTGCAACAGTGTTGTAACTGGTAGGTTCAATAAATAAACACATGGAAGAACCATATATTTACACTATATGGGCATAAATGTTGAAGGGCATGATCTGAATCTGAATCTGAATCTGATGAATCAAATACTCACATATAACTAAATAAAATATGAGCTTAACAAAAAAAAAAAAAAAAAAAAAACCCAACTCAGAATCACCTTAAGCAACTGCAGTACCACTTTACAATAAGACTACCCACATACAGGGTTTAGGAATGGTCTGAAATTTAACAGAATAGTTGCAGTGCAGCAGTAACTTGATCTTGCCAAATAGCGAGCCTGCATGGATGTATGAAAACTGTGATAACTTGTTTATGACTGTTTATTAATGACCTATAAAGTGTTATTAATAACCTAGCCAAAGGCCATTCATGAACCCTTCCTAAGAATAGTTTTATTGTAAAGTGGTGCCGATATTTTTGACAGTGTTTCATCATTTATGACTCCATGTGTCAGAGAGGGAGAGTAGGCAGTGTAGCGTCTAGTCTACAACTACAATGGAAGCGTAGCTGTGTTGAAAGCACTACTCTTAGCATTTTTACTTATATGCTGACAACCCTTCAGAAGCTACACCGTTCCTCCTATTGGCCTGACCTTTCCGATGTTGAAGGTCAGCGAGCCGTTCTGTCTTCCGATTTTGTTGGCCTCCTCATCTTCCTCTGTGATCTCGTTGCCGTCCTTGTACCAGAAAATCTCTGTCTCTGGTTTGACGTTTCCTATCTGAGGAGCGGAGGGTTGAGAGAGACAGACAAAAAAGAGACAGACAAAAGTTGTGTCATCCATAGTACTATTATTTCAACTGCAGTGTTTCCAATAATATCAAAAGTGGCCTATCAATAGGGCTGGTTAATATATTGATATCAAATCAATACTCTGATTTGAGACAGCTGGGATTTTGAATGTGGTAATATTGTGATATGGCATATATGTTGCCTTTTCCTGGTTTTAAAGGCTGCATTACAGTAAAGAGATGTAATTTTCTGAACTCATTAGCCTGCTCTAGTTGTTTCATTGTTTACCTCTACCTACTTGTCATATTCGTACTGAATGAACCAATCAATCAATTTTCTGTTTTCGTGTCACATCATCTAAATTGTATTATAATAAGACTTCCATTGAAAAAATAATCAACATCTTCCCTATTAATGTCACAAAGCAAACACTTTATATAAAGGACATAATAAAAAGCGATGCATTTCATTTTCAGTTTTGTATCAATACCAAAATGCACCAATGGAAAATGGCAATGATCAAATTAGCACTGACTTTTTCTTTCAAGATGTACACTTCCTCACAGACAGAATGATCAAAAATGTATTTCACATTCTACACATACAGATTACTAATAACTGTTGAACTGTTAAAATCTTGTTGGTAAAAATGTCACGGGAGCACGGGAGTTACAATATAGTACAATAGAGTTATTCGGTGAAAGATTTTGTGATATTTGATTCACTCCCTATTGTCCAGCCAGAGATGAATGCTCTTCTCACCTTGCACTTCAGCAGCACATCACACTCGGGAGTAACAGCGAAGTCAAGGTACTCAACAAAGTGAGGACCTGTGGACAGCCAGTGAAAAGTAATTACTGAAATTTATCTGTGCTTATACATTGAAGAGCTACGATCCATACTTGTTGGTACTCTTATAATCTCAAATAATCCATAATCTGCAGTCTCACCTTGTTTCCTGACCCATTCTGCCCTCTCGAATTCAGATTTCTTCTGCAGCTCCCTGAACTCTGAATAAAATAACAGCAAAAAAACAACATTGAAATGTTAAACACTTATTTTCCAGTCCTTGCAATAAAACCCTCTTTTTCAAGAGACATGCAGTAGATCAAAAAGCTGATTCCATGAACAGCAAAGCTGATGCCAATAAACAAGCAAAAAAGTTGTGTTCTACTGCCCCTCCATGGACGTACACTTGAACTGCAGTAATGGCAATACACACGGAGCATTTGTGATGGGGAAGTGCACAGTTCAGTCTATAGTGCTCTGAACAACCCACAGGTTAAAGCCTCTGTTCCACCTCCATACTTCACATGAATACACTCACGATTATTGTTTTAAAGTATACTATGGAGGTAGCCATTGCATGAGCTCTTACCTTCTCCAATGAGCACCAGACTGATTGTGCCCTTGGCTTTGCCATCCACCAGGTTAAAGGTGAAAGTTCCCTCATCGGTGACCTCCAGAGAGTCCATGAACATCTCAATGATGCCGGTGCTCTTGTCAAAGTTCATTGTATATTTCTGGAAACAACGAGGCATGGAGAAACCCAAAGCCAACAGGGTCAGTTGAGGACATAGGATCACATTTTGACAACTAGACAAGAAAGTATTATTGTAAAAGTACCATTCTGTGTCTTGGTATGGTATGGAAGCTATACTTTGGGAGATGTTTGATTATAACACAGAGATAATAGGACTGAGATACTGATCACAGGTGAAGGCAGTGCAAATACCCAAATATCAAACAGCCTTGGTTCAATGTACCATTCAATAACTCAGCTTTGCAGAAATCTCACGGTCATTTTTGATCAAAACCTCAGCTTACACAAACATGTTAAATCAATGGTCCAATCATGCTTTCATCATCTCAAAAGTATTTCAAGGATTAGACCATTTCTTTCTCCTCAAAAACCTGCCAGGCGAATACATTACTGCAACTCTGTGCTCTCTTGAATCAGCAAGAAATCCTCCTCCAACCTCAAGCTCATCCAAAACTCTGCTGCCAGGATTTTAACTCGGACTAAGAAACATGATCACATTTCACAGATTTTGGCTTCCCTACAGTGGCTTCCTGGTGCTTTTGGGATTGATTTCAAGAAAGAAATATTAGCAATTACTTATAAAGCCCTGAGAAGCCTTGCCCCAAGACATTTATCAGATCTCCTATTGCCCTTCGTCCCTTCCTGCTCCCTGAGATCCTCGGACGTGCATTCCAGATTGAGACACAAAGGTGGTAGAGCCTTTGAGCTCTTGCCGTCAGGGCTCCAAGACTTTGAGTGACCTCCCTGGAAAGGTCAGGGCTGCAAACTCTGCCTCATTTTGTGAAATCACTTTTAAAAACCCACTTTTCTAAACTTGCCTTTAAGTGAATTCCTTCATATTTTATTGCATTTTAGTTTGTTTCATTTTCTTTGTGTTTTAATATGTGCTTCATTTTTATGGCTTTTAGCTCGTTTTAATGTTTGTGTTTTAATGTGGTCTTTTTTATTGTAAAGCACTTTGCAACTGTGTTTTTGAAAGGTGCTATGATAGTTCCTTTACCGTTCCCTGAGTAATGATGGCGTCGTTGAACACATACTCCTCTTGACAGGCAGAGGTGAACTTCTCCACCTGGGTCCAGATTCGAACACGACCCTTCTCAAGCAAGTCAATGGCCATGTCAGTCTTGAAGGGAATAACTGGAGGGAGATTTATAAGAAAGCTCTTGTAGTAATGACTATTTATATGATAGATGCAGTAATTATGACTTGGCAGCTACAAGACAAACTACTATATATTTATGATTCTTGCTGCCCACAGTGCTTCTCATTTATTGATTTCCTAAAACATAACATACCATAACTAGGACAATATTTCATAGATTGCAGCTACGTTAAAAAGAAAATGTGACATTAACAAACTATAATAGGGTTGGATACTGACCAGGGAATTTGTGGTCGTGGCTGATATCCAGAAGACGTTTGAGACCTGGCAAACAAAAACAGCAGCAAAATGGATGAATGCCACGACCTTGGGACTTGACACTACCTCCTAAAACAGTGACTCAGTCAAGACAAATAAACATCCCTCTATGCAACAGACATCAGCTTGATGCAGCTGTTCAAACTGGCTTACAGACAGGAATACTCAACATTTATTGCCCTCCTTACCCCTTCAGCATTGACGTTATACAAACATGTAAAAAGTGAATCAAGTTTCAGACACAGCAGAGCTGGGGGGGGCTGTGACTGAAGGCTGACTCACCCTCCTCAGTGAGTGTGTAGCTGGAGGAGATGCCGTCGGTGTTGGTGACCACACAGGAGAAGGTGCCCAGATCCTCCAGGGAGGGATCATTGAAGATTGCTCTGGATCTGGAGACGAGGACAGACAGGGAGAACAGGACAGGGTTTAATGACGAATGTACTGAAAAGCATGACAACTTTGAGTCACCGTGCTGACGTGAGTTAGAAAGACAGATCTAAAGTTGCCAGAACTTTAGCAGCAGAGGCAAAATATCATATTTACATACTAATCTCAGCCAGGACCGTAGAACAGAGGGATCAAATGGATCAAATATGAAGCTGCATGCTCACATGTACTTACTTGCCCCGTTCAGTGACAATGGTCAGGCGAGAGGTGTCGGTGATAGCCTGATAGTTCTTGGACCAAATAAACTCGGAGCCCTCAGCCATCTCGGAGCACTCGAAGATCATAGAGATCACACCGTCATCATCAACATCCACAACAATCGCATGGGTACCTGAAGGAGGGAACATGAGTGTTTACTGTGAGGGTGGAGGCCTTCTACAGATTTTGTAATTTACATTTCCATACCTTATTTTCATTTTCTGAAATTCCTGACTGGCATTACAGATTTTGGCCAAGTTTCAATATAACACACATAATTAACTCAGTAGATTTACTAATTTTAAAGAAATTCTCAACTCACTTTGTGCTGTTACAAACATAAACACAAAATTTTCTGAGAGCACTACCAAAACATGTAGCCATACATGCGAAAGTCTACATTTTTTTGATTTACTTTGATTTACTGTTTTCATACCTTTATTGGTACACAATTTATTTGTTGTTTTTGTTTTAATAACTTTAACATTAAACATTGGTAACCGAGGATCCACTTGTGACTAAGTACTGACAATAGTATGTTAAAAAAAAAATTAATGCTGCAGCTTCCTACTCACAACTAATTTAAAAAATTTAAATGGTTTTGTGGTCAACTCACTATGTTATGTAATGTGAAGTTTTAAATTTCCACCATGGAGATCAATGGGTTGAATATAGGCCTACATTATTCTGTAACAGGCAAGTATACTTCAATTTATTCAATTTGTCGGTAGCACATCAATGTCATGATATGATACTAGATATTGTCTGGGATTCTGAATAACATCGTGAAAGTGTTGTCATCTCTTGGATTGAAAGGCTGCATTACAGAGAAAAGAGGGAATTTTCCAGCCTCGTCAGACTTTTCTAGCTGTTCTGTTTTTCGCCTCAACTTGATTGGTCATTAAAGCCACATTGCAAGTGATTGTTTGTCAAAACATTTTTTCATGTAATTATCTTACACTAGTAATCACAGTCAGTGTTTGGTCAAAGATAATTTGACATTTGATTTTGTCTGTAATGATTGTGGTGTGAGTGCAGTACATGCAGTGACTTTACATGTATGTAAGACAGATAGTCACGTATCAGTGCTGAGCAGTAACATTTTTCCAGATTTTTCCAGACTTCCCAGACCTGCGTAGGATCCCGGTGTGAGTGAATGTATGTGTTACATAACAATCCCACTCACCAGGGCGAGTCTGGGCCAGGATTGGACCTAAGACTGCTGAGGGCTTTCCAACGCCAGCAAGATTTTGAGCACGCAGACGGAAGACGTAGGATGCACCAGCCTTGAGACTGGTCACCTGAAGAAGTCCAGGAGAAAGAGGGAGAGCCGGGCAACACATGTTCATTATTTCATATGCATTAACACCTCTTT
Organism: Myripristis jacobus; assembly: GCA_900302555.1. Taxonomy (NCBI): domain Eukaryota; kingdom Metazoa; phylum Chordata; class Actinopteri; order Holocentriformes; family Holocentridae; genus Myripristis; species Myripristis jacobus. The sequence continues at coordinate 29,918 of OMLB01000316.1, forward strand.
TGCACTCTATAGAGGGGAAAATCTTTGTCTATTTGGAATGCTAAAAAGGGGATTTATCAATTTATCAATTTTCCACTCAGTTAATGTAAACCAAATTTGGAAAATGGCGTCAGGTTTTTCACAAATCAAGATAAATGTAAGTGCAACAGGACCGTGGTCTCACCTTCATGTACTTCAGCTTGTTGACCTTCTCATGGACGGCCTTCCAGCCCTCTTCTCCAGCCGAGGCCTCCTTAAGGTCCAGATAGTATCCGTTGACAGGGGAGCGGCCATCAAACACTGGTGGCTCCCACAGGAGCACGGCAGTGGTGTCCCGTACCTCCAGCACATGAAGACCAGTTGGAGGCCCTTGGTGGGGAGAGGAATTAGACAGTTTAATCCTAGGGGTGTAACAATCCATCAATCTGAATCGATGCATTAAATTTACTGAGCACTGGTCCAATGTCATCAATGCAAATGCAATATCAATCCATATCATCATTTTAATGATATGCCTTTATTCTGAAATTCCCACAGCATATCCATATTACTACATCCATCCAAGCGCGTCTCTTCTTCTATGCTAAACAAATTCAAAGAGGCAGAGCAGGCAGCCAAGAAAAAGACAATGAGGATATTTACTCTCCTCTTGGGAATGAATAAATTAGTGTGGATATATTTTGGGTTTCAAAATGAACGATCTTGGAAAGTTTTTAAAAATCAAAAGGCTTGTGGCTGGAAATGTTACACAGCAGCAAACAATAAAAGTGCTGTGCAGGAGCCATTTGGTGTGTGGATCTATCTGTTTTACATGTGTAAACTACTTTCTGGATCCAGCACCCATCCATCCTGGCTGTGGGATGAACACGTCATTTTCTTTGTTTTCTTAAAGGCTATTTGTACCACAAAAGTGTATGGAAACACGTTAATAATGAATTCAATTCAATATTTTTTCCTCCCAAGAGTTTTGGTGTGTTTTTATGCATGTTTCAATTTTCCAGAAATTCCAGCCATTTAAAATTCCTTCATTCATGAGGGGTTTGGATAAATGAGGTTCTACTGTGGTTGATCCACAGATGATTTATCAATTATGATCCTGAAAATCATTCTCTGTTTCAGTTCAGGCATCAATTTTAACCTAAATGTCAAAGCCCAGCCATGCAACCTGTAACATGACGGTCACCTATTCCACAAACACAATCTACAAGCACATTTATTCTACTTTGTTGAGTGTATCCATACTCTGAATCTGATGAGTAACATCTCGCTCTCATACCTGGGACAGTGATGGTCCACTCCTTGCACTCCAGAGCGACACTGGGTGAAGATGGTTTGCTCACACCTGCCATGTTCATAGCGCGCACCTGGAACTGGTAGAAGACGTTCTCCTTCAGGTTCTCCGCCTGAGGAAGAGCAAACAGAGAATTAGCACTGATTAAGAAAAACATGTTTGAAGCCGGCAGAACATGAAATCATATTCCTTTGAGCAACAGTTAGATTCAAAAAGCAGACGATATCCTCTCTCCTTTTGCTTCAGCATTTTCTAACATCATCAAACTGCGTGGCAAAATGTCGACAATTACACTTGACTCTTGGGATGGTAATCAGAGAAATTTGCTTTATTGGTACCTGAAGAAGAATAACTTACTTTATAGGAGGTGCTGGTCACTGCCTGCAGGTTCATTTCATGCCATTTTCCAACCACTCCTCCTTTCACTGTCCTGTAGTCCAAAAAGTAGCCACGGACATCGGCGCCTCCATTGTGGGCAGGCTCCTTCCAGCCCAGCACCATGTAGTCCCTGGCGGCCTCCAGCAGGGTCACACCAGTGATATTATAAGGGACGGCTAGGGAGAAAGAAGACACACCGGTCAGCAGGTTGTTGAAGATGAAAAACTGAAGCATTATGTCAAAAGAGAGAAATGAATGTTCAGATGAAGCTGATACTGAAGAGGGTTTTGAAGGGTTGTTTATCAGAAAAGGCTATTTGTACTAATTTCAGGCTTCAAATCTGTCTGGTCTGGATTTAATCTAATAAAGGTGGCTTGGCAATTCTGGGTAAGCATTTCAGGCCAGACAAACACTACACAGATCTTCGTGTTAAGATGTTATAGGCAGTGCAACCACTATACCTTAAAGGAAAGATCCCACATCCAACAAAATACCCTTACCAATACCAGTTTCAACTCTGTTATGTCCAGTGGTTCGGTTCCTATCGGTAGCATTTCATGTTAGCTTAGCATAAAGACTTGAAGTCTATGGGATTCATTAGCTTAGCTCCATCAAAGTGAAAAAATAAACTTTGCAGCAAACTCCAAAGCTGTCTTGTTTACACAGTGTATCATATGTATTTGACATACACATGTTGGATTTTTTTAAAACGATAACAGTTGTTTTAGGATAAGTTAGATGGTGGAACTATAACCGCTGAACACATTTATCCTTCCATCTATCGCAATAATCCACACAGCGCTGTAGGTATAAGTAGATCCGGAGCAAATTAACTTCTCCTAAAATGAGTCTCGTTTGTTTGTTTGTTTTTAATACATACAGAGGTGAAAATAGTATTGAGCATCTTGTCTCAGTCTGGGTGAGCCAGAAAAAGGGTATTTTGCCTAAAACACTGGAGTATTCCTTTAAACAAGCTACATGCTTTGGCGCACAAACAAGGCATTTCTAGGGTTATCATAACTGATGTGGTACTTACACTTAAGACCAGAAGCAGGGTAACTTTAGTGCTAAGAAATTCCCCGAAGCCAGATGATCATTAGGTTCATGCTCTTACAGAACAGGTTTTAGCCTTCACCATGGCCATGCAGCAACAGGCATCCCTGAAGAGTTATCAAACAGCAAAACAGAACTCAAGCAAAGACAAGTTTACACAGGAATCGACAATAATATTACCTACACAAAGTCAAAGCTACTGAGAATCTGTTGTTATTATTTTATACACTGACAGATGTAAGAACTGGGAATACAACAAGATGACAGGTGTTAATAATGGCAGGTGTTATTAAGAATTATAACAATGAGTAGTAGGTCAAGCAGGTGCATGCAAACAGCATCAATCAATGGCACCATGCATTAAAATTTTATACCACTTGCATTCATTAATAGAAAAGAACAGAGAGGAAGGATAAATGGAGCCTGCTGTATCAGACCAAAAGCCTTCAGACCAGATGAAGCAGAAATGAGAACGAAGTGTAGGAGTTTTTAGTTGGATAAAGGTGAGAACAGGTTTGGAGGAATGGAGAATTAACAGGGGTGATGAATACAGGTGGAAAGAGCTCACTGCTCAGCGGCAAACGGTAGAAGACAGAAATTTTGGAGGGCGCCTCCTGGGTATGAATGTATGTAACTGTGTCAATGTGATGATGGGTTTTGCAGATACATTCGCACATTCTCAGCAATCATTCCCTGGATAAAGTCATGTTAAAAAATAGCCAGGAGATAGAAAGACAGAGTATGGCTTGGGTAGGGGAGATGGGACCTTGTGAATAAGATCAACAAGTGATGAAGCTGCTCACCGACGGCATGCTTCACAACCACAGCTTCAGACTCAGGAGAGCTCTGGCTGTATCCGGCAGCGTTGATGGCTTTCACCCTGAAAATGTAGTTTACCCCGGTACTCAGGCCATGGCACACAAACCTGGACACAGTCAAGACAAGAATATCAGCAAACTCATATTCCCATTCCCACTCAGTGTACACTCATTCACAACAGTAAGAATAGTCTCGGACTGGAACCTTTGCCAGTGTAAAAAAAACATGTGACGACCATCAGAATGGTCTTACATAAACATTTCTGTGAGACAGAGTTGCTCTGGGGGTAGAAATCACTTAACTGGTTGAGTTAAACCTAAGTGGGAGGAGTCAAAGAACTTTCTTTTTTATGGGCAAATCAGACTGAGGCCATGAAACTGACAATTAGGGGGAAAAAAAATAATAAATAGCCATATTCACTAATGCTGTCAAGGTAAACTATAGTTAGCTATTCTGTTGACCTCCCAGGTTTATAGAGCCGGTGGACATGAAAAAAAGAAAAAAAAATTATATTTTGACCAGTGTTCCTTATTTGCCATTCAGGTTTGCCAGTTAGCTGATCTGGGCTCCAAAATCTGCGTTTCCTGAGCCCTGCCCATTGAGGTTTAAAGCAATAAGACTATTTCTGCCTTTGGAACAGCTATGCCTCTGAGAAATGCATGACCTGAACTCCAGCCTGCTGACATCCATTGGGAAAATCTTGAGTGCATACTAATTTCCTCTTTGCACTGCAATACATCATTTTTAAATAGCTGGTAACATCGTTTTTTTTTTTTTGTTTTGTTTTGTTTTTTTTGTTTTTTTTTTAACTCAGCACTGTGTTGTAAAATACCTGGTCTTCTTGACAGGCTTGTTGTTGCAAGGCTCCCAGACGTCAGTGCCCACCACACAACATTCAATATAGTAGCCAACCAGGTGTTTGACATCCTTAGATGCCTGCCAGAAGACCACCACTGAGGTGTCAGTGTTCCTGGTGACCACTACACTGCCTGGGGCAGAGGGCAGCTCTGTCAGAGAGAGGGGGGGAAGAGTACATCTATTAAATAAACTTAAAATCGATCGGAAATATTGCAAACATCCAATAATGATTGGCACCCATACTATGTTCCAGTTACCATGGAGCAATCACATAAGAGGAAGTGCTATGAAAATAAATTTAATATGAATGAGATAGACATGGTTGCTTAGGGAGTAATTAGAGTGAGCAGAAATTAATATAAGGAATTGGGATAATAACACACCGTAGAAGCAATATAATAATTGCTAAACAAAATTGTATAAATATCACGAAATCAGAAACACCTGCACTTGATATAAAAGCCTTGCCTGCTCACCGAGTTTGTCTCCGACAGTGATGTCTTCCGTGGGCGCAGAGGGCTCCCCCACACCGGCGGAGTTACAGCAGCGCACACGGAAGCTGTAGGCTTTGCCTTCTGCCAGGTCAAACAGGGCATAGCGGGGAGACTTGACTGGCATACCTGTGTTGACCCTCTGCCACTGGTCTGTTCCTCCCATACACTGGAGGTTGGCAGAGGGCCAGAGAAATGTCAGTGAAACAGCACAGAACTGTCCGTGTACATTCAAAGAGCTGTGCCTAGAGCCTTATTCTCTTACCGCGGAAACCAGATACAGACGAACAATATTTACAGCAATGTACTATATGAAGAAAATATCTACTATAACAAGGTATGAGGGTAAGTCCTCATATGCTAGTCTTAATATATCAAGTGTAATTAAGCAATAGATCACTGCCACAAGATGCTGTGAGTTTTAGTGAAGAGGGTATTAGTGTCAAATTGCCTGTTGATTTCATACAAGGGTGGAAAGATGCTCAAGGGTTCAATAAATGTTCAAATGTTCAGTAATTCCATTATTGTTGATTGATAATAAATAATTCATAACCACTAGCTACATAAGGTAGTAGCTAAGCAACAAATAGCTGCAGTATGATTGGTGATTTTAATTTAAATTAGCTGCTTTAATATTTTAACATTTAAATTAGCTATTATGCAGTTGTAGGTGTGGTACATCAGTGCATTTCACAGAGGCTTCAAATGTGACTCAGCCTGTCAGAGATGAGGAGTAAAACTGCTTGTTTTCTAACAAATCTGTTCTATTGCACAGTGCTATAGATGTATTGCAAAACAGAAAATGGTGCATAAGAATGTGCACGAACACACAAAGACACAACAGACACGCAGTTTGAGTTGCCTCTCACCTTCTCAATGTAATACATGACCCCCTCGTGGCCTCTCTGGATAGGGGGCTTCCAGCCCAGCACCACATAGCTCTTGGTTGCCTCGGTAACCACAACATCACTGGGCTCTCCTGGGATCACACCGACTGTGGAGGCAAGAAGAAGATCTAATCATTTGGAGGAGGTCATTTTAAACAGTTGAAATCCTCTACATTGGATTTCCCATGAAAATCTGTGTAAGTAAAATGTCATGATGAAATGCCACACCACTATAAGAAGCTGAACTACTGGGAGCTTAAAATGTCAGACATCGTGACTCAATGCAGTCAATTCCGTTCCCTCTATTATCAGTTATAATAGAGTGAAAGGTTTTCATACCGGTGGGATCCTCCTCTGTGAATTTGATCATCCCAGTCCAAGGAGCTGAGGGTCCAGCTGTGAAAAAAAAAAGAAATAGATTGAACAGTCCTATTGTTGGCTTTGCCTCACTGTGTCAGCAGCACTCTGATAGCCTTGGTGAATCACTCACCTTTGAGGCGAGCCCTGTCAGACGGATCCATGGCTACGATGGGCTCAGACACACGGGAGGGACGGCTGACTCCTGCCCTGTTCAGAGCCCGCACCCTGAAGACGTAAGAACGGCCCTCCACCAGCCCCGTGACAGGGAAGCGGGCATACTTGACAGGGGAATCGTTGCACTGTGCCCAGTGGTGGGTTCCCACTTCACACCTGCCAGTACAACACACTAATACATTACATTTGTGAACAGCACAGGCAACATTATGACACAGTTATCATGGAAATCATATTAGCAGCTGCACTACAGTCGTGGGAAAGCTAACATATTGCTTTGTTACATGGTTTTCCTGCTTATCTTTAAGCAAGAAAAATAAAGTTAAAACTGTGAACGCGGCTGTTGCTGGGGGAAACTTTAATAGTATGGCTTCTTTGTTTGAGTCAAGAGCACTTAGGGAGGCACTGCTCATAGCAAATGACAAAGAGCATCCTCTATATGGCAGACATTAATTAGTGTCTTCAGGTCGGTGGCATAGGGTGCCATGGCTTTGCACAAGCCAAGAAAGAAAGTTATTCGTCACCAGGTACCCATGGAGCAAATTTCACACAAATAAATTTCCCTACTGGGACAATGAAATCATTATCTTGATCATCATGTTCAACCAAGCCATCTTTGCATGGTTAACATGTAAAGGTTGACTAAAGGTTGACTAAATTCCCTGCAATGAATAGTAAATTGGATTTTTAGTTCTGGAGCTCGACTGCTGCACTATACAGTCTTCATTGGAAATAATTTTGGGCAAGTTGTGTCAAACACAGTGTTTTGTAGTTGCTGTGAGGTGCATGTCACTCAGGCTATCTTCATCACTCTTTGATTTGTGAACAGTTATCAACCTGTTCACATGGACATGTAATACATGCCCAAAATGGTGCAGAGCCACAGAAGAGCAGCGAGCTGACCAACCTATCAATGTAGTATCCAAGGATGGAGCTGCTGCCCTCCACCGCTGGCTGCTTCCAGGTTACCACCACATAGTCCTTGTTGGCATCATGACAATGCACATCTAGGGGGGCCACGGGAACCCCCTCCACCTCCACTTCGGCATCTGGAACAGCAACACACACACACACACACACACACACACACACACGCACACACACACTTGTGAGAAGTGCTGCTTCTAAATCAGGCCAATCTCTATTACATGGCCACTTTTGAACTCAGTTTCCACCCTCTGACCTACTAATGGCCTTACAGTATGTGTGGCAACACTGCAGCTATCTAAGATCTCTCGCTCGACCTACTGAGTCTTCCATACTGAGTTCACAGTCAGAGGGATTCTGACCAAGACCCTCTCTTATGCATAAACCTGGTGATTTTCAGTTCAAACAGTGCACACTCTCTGTGGTGTCTTCTCTGATGTGGAGACAGATATAGAAGCAACATTCCACAGGAGAAACCCAACACTGTGGAGAGAGGGCTGTGTCACTTAAAGACACAGCAGTGGGGGGTGAAGTCACTGAGTAACTCTAGCTTTGAACCGCCCTCCACCACGTCCAACTGTTTGGTGACCCGCAATATGCTGGTCGACTGCGCACACAACAGTATTCAGCACAGACTTGAATCTCAACAACTTATTCAGTGGTAGATATCTGATTTGGGGGATTTACCTCTGACAAACACATATGCAGAGTAGGTGTCAAAGCCAGATTTGGTGTTGACACGCAGGGTGTACATGCCCTCATCTTCCTTGTTGAGGTGGACAAGAGTCAGGGTGGCACGGTCCCCGCTCCAGCGGGTGTGCACCCACTTAGAGGGCTTCAAGGCCACAGCTGATGAGGGAAACCAAAAAGGAAAGAGGTGTGATTTGGTATGTATCATGGATAAGTCACAGAAAATGGATTCATGAGCAAAGACTTCACATTATTGTGTTTTTTTTTCCATCTGTGTTGTGTTTTCCTGCTTACAGTCTCTGTACCACACGACCTCAGGCTGGTAATGCTTGATGGTGGGATAAATGATGACAGTGCAGCCCACGCTCAATGTCTCGCCCTCACTGCCGAAGGCCACTTCGAATTTGTCAAGGATGGTGGTCTCAAAGGTAACACCATGCTCAGGGCTGAAACCATCTGGGGTAATGATAGAAAAAAATGTTGTTAATGCCAAATTAAAAACAAAGAAGGCATTAGGACCTATAAAAGAAGTAAATCATATTCTTAAAATTGACTCACGTGGTTTGGGATCAAAAGGGCCTGGTACCTCACCCTCTTGGAACCCTGAACAGAAATATCTAATTCAGTCATCTTGCTCTGACAGTATCAATGAGAGGTTCATCATACATACTTGATAATAATAAATTATAATGCACTGCAGAGACAAATTTAACTGTCACTTGTCATACTTGAGCACGACTTATTAAAGTGTGGCACAGTAAGACACCCACTCTCTTAGCCTTAGGACTTCCCCGCAGCCTAACAGGCTCCTCAAATGCCATTTGACTCCCGGATGCTTTACAAGCCTTTAAATAGGCCTTAAAACAGGAGAGGAATAGTGTATTAGTCACGACTGAGGGTCCATGTTTAATTTTCAATGGCAACCTCTGCTTGACCTCTATATGAAGTAACCGCTGTAGAGAAGCAGGGATCCGCAATCAGCCAGAGAAAGGAGAGTGTAGGAGAGTGACTTACTTTTGACAACAACAGTGGCTGCACAAGACACCTCCCCCTTCACGTTGAGGACGGAGGCGTGATACTGGGCAGTGTCCAAGAAATCACAGCTGGAAATAAAACATGCATCAGATGATTACAGAGTGTCACAAACAGGCAGATTCTTGTCAAGTATATTCAGATTTGCTTTTTTTGAGTGAAAACCATGTATCTCCAGAATATCACCTTTTCAGGAGGTAAGAACAGTCTTATCTTTAGCTTCACTTTTTTACACTGGTAAGTTTATTGAACTAGTTTTGGAAAGGTTTGGGAACTTTAAATTCTCAAATTCTCAAATGAAGAAAACAACATGAAAATCACCAAAATTGGAGATACACAGAGTTTTCACTGAAGAGAGGCAAGACTTATTTTGTAGTTACACTATGTTCTGGGTACATCTCACAAATTCCAACCAAGGCAGTCCTCTGCAGCCTTAGGGGTTACTTACTTCTTGATCTCCAGGGAGTGCATGTTGTAATTGCTCTCCACTGTGTACTTCTCAGGGTGGGCCTTGGCATCAATCAGCAAGTTGTTTTTGTACCTCAAAGACAATAGAAAGACCAGTGTTTTATTTTGCCTGTTAACTTCACAGTCTCTAATTGCAGAGCAGTCTTTGTGTTAACATTGCAGCTGTGGGCTAATGATGAGAGCTTTGGTCTGTAGTGAGCGTGGAGCAGCTCTTACCAGGCGATCCTGGGTTTGGGCCACCCGGCCACGGTGCAGTGCAGCGTAACGCTCTTGCCTTCCCAGACAGTCTGTCCACGGGGCTTCACAACAAACTCGGGACGGTGGGTCAGACAGTCGGGGTTCATTTTCTTGCGGAACTCTGTCCACTCGTCCAACTGAGGGACGACAGTGAAACCATAGTGAGGATTCAGAAAAGTTTACCCCATGCTTTATACCTGCCTTGTATACACTACCTGTAAACCTATTTATCATGATTGACTCTAAATGCTTATTGGAATACACCAAGGTTTTGGGCAAAATACTCTTTTTCTGACTTACCCAGACTGAGACAAGATGTTTGATTCCATTCATAAAAAGGTGAAAATGGTATCGAGCATCTTGTTTAAGTCTGTGTAAGTCAGAAAAAGGGTACTTTGCCCAAAATGTTGGAATATTCCTTTAAGTGTTTACAGGCCTCATTTGACGGAGCATTTGAGGATAGACATTTGATTACTGGACATCAGCATCTCACAATTTCTCAAAAGCCCAGAGTGCACAAGCAATGAAGATGAAGAAGAAGCAATGAAGAAGATTTACCCTCCTGCCCAGTGCCATTCGTTCAACGGATTCGATGACGTGCCTCTTCCTGCTTTTCTTCTCCACCCTGACCTCCATGGCTTCCCTGGCCTCCCTGATAAACAGGTTCCTCATGGCCACATAGTTAACGCCCTCCTCTGTCACGTCCTCGTGCTGGGCCTCCATCAGACCCCGGACTGCTTCATGACTGGAACGCGAAAAAGCCGCCAAGGTGTGAGAATATCTTATGTCTTACAGTGAAACCAGAACATGTCTTGGAGAAAAGGTCAGTGCTGGGAATCGCAAAATTGGCATCATCGCCGTTCAACATTAACCACATTTCTCACATTTCTGTAGTGCAGTGTGAATGTTTGGCAGCTTCCTCACTCACTTGGCTCTAAATACGGGAACGACATAGCCGATGATTTCGTTGTCTGTGTCCATGGCCAGGTAGGGGCGCTTGGCTCTCTTGGGTAGTGGACTCAATTCGACCTCCTTCTGCCCCTTCTTTGTCTGCACAGTAACCTTCACGCTGGGTGGTAAAAAAACAAGAGTCACCCTCCACAAATCACAAACCCAAGAGTTCAAGTCTTTCAACGAGCCAAACAGAAATCCAAACACTCCTTGTGGTTTGTTTTATCCTGTTCAAGTGCGATGATATGCAGAATATTTCTCTGACTAACAAATGACACAGTTTAAATGCCCTGATGCTGCACGCTCCTCTCATCTGGTCCTCTAAGCAGATAAAACAAATGCTATAAATTACCTGAAACTACAACTGGGCCAGCTCTGGTTCTAATTAGTGAGGACTGAACAGATTTTAAGACACAGATGAGAAGGACACACAGCATTTCACTCTCACACATACAGTAGTACAGTTTGAAATTGTATTGACTTAGTTCAGGAACTGAAATGTCTATTAACCTACATACTACATTGTTCGTGGTAACAAATAACAACTGTGATAAACAGGAAAACAATCTTCTGAACAACTGTAATTGAAAACTTTCACTGCAAAATGCTGCATATCCATTACGGGAAAAATGTTGGATTTATGAAAAACATGTGAGAAGTCCACCCTTAAATGTCTCAAGCAAATGTCCTTAGATGACTCTTACCTTCAATACTGACCTGTAAATGTAACCTCAACACTAACCTATAATCTGCTTATTTTTCAAGCCAGTAGTGGATATCTCATATTGGGGATAAAAGTTAACAGTAATGACCCAAGAGACCTCACTTAAAATGAGGCACCTCGTCTCTGCATTAATAAAAGTTCCAATACATGTGTCTGTTATATAAAGATATAGAATGACACCTGGTGCAGTTAGTCAGAAATGGAAGATGTATTTCTATCAACCGACAAGGACTCTGACCCATATTACATTCTGACTAATGCACCTTTCAGCCTCTCGGGGCTTCCTATTGTCAGTTCGGTTTATAAATAGTTACAACCGGAACTGTTGGATAGCAGGAGGCTTCATCTTAGAGCCTCTGCTTTGACTCATAATATGTGCTAAGCCGGCCCTGCTCTCTGTTTGTCTGGCCTAAAGAGAGGTGGCGGCGTGGTTTTGGCAAACTCTATTCCACAGTGGAATGGGTTGAATGCACAGGAGAGAAAGACAAGTGGAAAGAAAGTCTCACAGAGGATTTCTACAGTCTCGAGAACTTATTTCACCTGCTGACTCACTAGATGTGTTTTGAGAAAGTCTTTGGAATCACACAGAAGAAAGTCATGAGTAGATTTTTAAAAAAAAGTTTCAGTGCAGGTAAAACTACTCGATTCCTCTGTGAAGCTAAATGTGAAGTTTGCAAAGCCACATTCAAAATTTAAGATGTAATAAATCTACTTTTACTGTGGTTTATGGTAGAAACAAGTTAGAAGTACAAATTCAGAAGTTGGTCAATAAGCAACTTTGCAGAAAAATGTGGGTATGTGGTTATAATTGTGGGGTACTGGGGTAAAGTTACTCCTTAACAAAACTGGAAACTATCAAAAATTTGTGCTCATCATTGTGAATTTTACAATTTCATGACTTCCATACAGTCTTGGTACAGTTGGCCAGATAGCAACTCCTCAAGTCCAGCCAAGCAGAAATAGCCCTGTATGTCTGGCAGCCCTTCACTGCAGCTCAGATTCCTCCCCTGACCCCATTTATAAACGACGCCGCGATTCCAGCAAGTACAGTGAGACCGGCAGCTCGGAGGACAAAGGCTCTGCAGACATATGACAGGCTGACAAGAGCTGGTGACACAACAGGACACAGCACGTCAGACGTATCTACAGTGCTGCACTTGGCAGCCATTCACTTTGATGCACAAGGACTCCTTTTGCACAGTCCTTGATGCAGGCTTTGACCACACTTTGATCAAGCTGCAAATAACTTCAAACTCAAAATTCGCCTGTGGCACTGCAATGAAAATCCATACTGCTTAAATTTAATGAAAAACAACTCGGCAGTGAAGGGACTTTTCCCCCCTAAATACCATAACCACTTTTTAACCAGTTTTTCACTTAATAAACAACATGCCAACTGCACCAGTAACAAGAGGATTTTCTATCCCTTTTCGCCGACTGATGCTGCACAGTCAAGGCAGGGAAAAAGTAGGCATCATCAAATAGTCCTGATCTGATATCCAGCTACTTTTTGCATCTCTGTGGCTGCAACACTTTAAAACATTATACAAGCTCTGAGATAAGGTGTGTTCTCTTGTCAATTGCTTATGATCTTTAAGATGTTATCCTTATTTACATGGTAACTTTACATACAAAATATGTAGAATACAAAAGACTGAAATCATAACAATGGAATTATAATAACCTGAGCAAAACAGTGACAACATGTAAAACGTAAAAGTCCAGTTTTTCATGTTTTCAAATGCAAAGAAATAGAATTGTGTTAGTGGCACAGCCCTAGAGTGACCCCTCGTATCCAAAGTATCAGCTGTGGCAGTATTGGCCAAAGAGAAATACTGCCCATCAAGGCATATACTTCAGGCTTGTTACATTAGCTGCTTGGCACAACAGTGGTTAGGTGAAGACCAGCAGAGAGACGGCACCTGCTCTCCATGAAAGCACACTTGGAGATGCACGCCGTTTTCTCAGCCACTCCACTGCACACACTTCACCGGGGCAAAGTACATATTCCAGAGCTGAATATTTGAAAAGGGTGTGTTTGATTGCATTCACCTTACATCACTTCTGATGCTCCAGAAGTGCAAGGTTGCATCAATATCACCTTTTGTTTGTTTGTTTGTTTGTTTTCAAATATCAACCATTTCAGATATGTATTTTGGACCCCGGGCCTGTTTCACTCCCATCTTCTTACCCATGGCTGCTCTTTTGAGACGAGTAAGACTTCTTGCTAACAGATGACCTGGTGCTGAGGTAATAGCTGCTCTCATAGTGCTGCTGTTGCTGCTGCTCCTTGTGATGATGCTCCTGCTGCTTGTGCATCAGATGCAATGATCCTGACATCCTGAGGGCCACTCCGCCAACTTTCAATGTCAGACTGTTCTTTACTTTACCAGCTCTGTAAATCAATCTCACTGTTATTAGGCTACAGGCTGAGGCTTTTCCAGATTAAGAGGAGGTTTGGTTTAGTTGGGAGTTGGTGAATAGTTATTATTAATAATGGTTTAGGGAACAGGTTCTTGCTTTAAAAAAAACTTTTCAAAAATGTAGGTTGTTAGGATAACATCAAGATCAGTGTGATTTAAGTGTTAGCTCTGGTTATGATCTAGATCTACTGTGTTAAGCGAAGAAGAAGCAGCTAAGAGACTTTTAAACCATAATTTGCCCCATTAAGATGCCCATTAAAAGCTTAGACACTTTCAGAGGCTCATCAGACGTCTTTTGTTGAACTGGATAGGAAAATAAGTTATGATGTGACACAGTGACTTGTAAGAAGTTCCAAAGGACTGACTCGAATACGCCTAAGAGTTGCATTTGGGATGTCTGACTCAGTTTGCATGCTTTGGTCATGAGGATAGCAATATTCCACCACGCAAGTTGGACAGCTTGGGCTACTTGGGAACTTGAACCGCTAATCCAGTCATGGAACAACTGCTTAACACTACACTTAGGCCCGTCATCATGTAAACACAGATAAATCTGATCATTGTAGGGTCTACATGTTACGGTACTGGTTTTAAAGTCATTTTCCTCCAATGAGGAATTCCTGATTATTATAGCCTGGGCCTAAGATCAGGACACCAACACCCTCTGTAGTGTGGGGCTGAGATTCCCAGAGCTAAACCTTAGACATTATCTCGAGCATGATGAGGTTTTTCAGGTGTAAAGTGCAGAAAATGAGAATTGTTAACAACTTATCAAATAAGAATAACAAGAACTACAACTTTAAAGATAATAAAATGTCTGAGGAGTATTAGCTGTTCTTCAGTTACACATGCAGTCTCATTTTCAACAATAAATCAGTCACAAAACATTGTTAGTAAGTTACAGGGGACATTAAAATCACATCAATAACAATGACAAAGATAAGTAGATACTTGACCAATTAAAACAACACAGTGATTAAAAGTAGGCCCAAGGCCTCACTGATTAACACTTGTGTTTTAAATAGTGCCAGATGGCATAGATATGATTTATAAATCATCATAATGACAGACAGGTTCATCAGTACAGGAGCATACTACTCACCAGCACTAAGTATCCAGAGATTGTTGAGAAAAACAACAACAAAAAGAAGTTTTGCAGTTCCAGAGGGGAGCTCCAGTGAGTCCAGCTCCAGCAGAGCAGCCGGGGTGCGGGGCAGCGGCAGCGCGGCTGTCCTCAGAACAAAAATAATGCTGCCACTCGGCAGAATGCACAAGACAGCCGTCCCGACCTTTTAAGGCTGGGACGACGATAAATATAGCCCAGGAGAGCATGAGAGGGGCCAGGCGAGCCAGGGCAACCTCCAGGCCCAAGTGCATTACGTATGTGGTGGGAAAATTTGGGCACTTTAGTGTGAGTTTAATTAATCTCTAATCTCTCTATTAAAGAGTTGTGCTACAGGGCTGGCTGCTGCAGGGTCAACATTGTGATCTCGTTGAAAGGGATTAATTGATATAAAACAATTTTCCAGGCTTTAAACGCCAAGTGCATCTGGTCACCTTAAACAGCCTCGTCTCTCTGTCACCAGAACCTGCCTCACATCTGGACACTGCACCTCCTCTCTGAGTGTCACCTGTCATCTGGATGGTGTTCACTCTGAGCGTTTACAACTTGTGATGCTCACCACACACTTCCAAAGGTGTGAGGTGATCACTGCTTTCTGCAATAGTATTCGGGATTTCTGCTGTGCAAAACAACACAACAGCATTAGCAAGGCTGCATGTAAATTGCAAAATAAAGGGGTGCAAACGCAGGGTCAGTGAAATCTTGTTTGTATTTGCTGCCCCCTAGTGGTGAAACATATTCACTACAGAGTTTGTAAATCCGACTTC